>JARJEC010080885.1:0-22089 GCA_030264575.1 Tachinus sp. AB-2021 | reverse complement strand
GGTACACACAGGAACAACTCTATAAACGTGGATTTTTGGCACCCGTTCACTACGATAATAGGAGCTGCTTCTTGCACTATTCACGTGCACATCAATCTTCATTTTTGTTTGCAAGAAAACTCTCTTTTTTCTATTCATTAACGTCCAAGGAAAAATCAATTGTAATGGGGCAATGTAAAATTATACCCGTTTTTTGGACCAAAAAATAGAAATCGAGATTGTAAAAGTATCGTAACTATTACATTTCAAAAGTAAAACAGATAATAAATTAAAAAAAACGCGTTAATTTATTTTTAGAATAAAAAAAAATTCACTCTATGCACATGTGCTAATTCGCGGGTATTTTCAAAGTTTATCAAATACTCAGTTATAATATAATAAGTAGTCAAAAATTGACGAATATTTTTATAGTTGTGTCACAATTCATCATTTACTTTATAAAAAATATTTGCTGCTACCGCTAGTGGAATACCTAGTTATATTTTCACGAGTAAAATACTCGCTGGAATTTGGTGTTACTAGACTACGAAAGTAAATATATAATATTTTAAAGTTAATATTTGAAAAATAACAGGTGAATTGAGTAGTTGCTAATATTTGTCCGTTGTTAAGTGATTTTTATAATATGCATTAATGCAATTGGTTGAAATTTTGTGAGGAAAATACTCACAAGTTAGACCCAGAGAGCCCAGAGAGCTCGTGTTTCTCGAAAATTGACAAAAATCAAAACATGGAGCTAAAGCGGTTTTTATCCAGATTATTTCCCAAATTACTTCGACATAAACTTGTTTGCCATATGACATTAAATAACAAATGAATTATTTTTGAGAGTGATTAAACATGCTCCAGCTTTTAGCAATGCGATAAAAATTGTTGAATTGTTGCCATAATATTATAAAAAGCTGCAGGAAGTTTAATCACAGATTAAATCTCAAGACCTCCCAGTTTTGTAGGTTAATTAGAGAGAACGTGTTGCATGGCAATAAAGAGTACACATTTTACAAGTATTTTATTATCAAATTTGGACGATTCAATTGCCATGCAATACGTTTTGGAAAATTACCAAGAATCAAAACTTGGAAGTGGAAGAGTTTATGTCCAAATTATTTACCAAATAATAATATTATTACTTCAACCTATACTGTTTTGACATTTGACATTAATTAACAAATGAATGATTATCGGGCGTGATTAAATATACTCTAACTTTTTACAATGAAACAGCAATTGTTCAATTGCTGTTATAGCTTCGGGTATTAATACAGATGAGGTCGATTTTTTACCGGGTAAATTTTTGAGCAAACTCCTATTTCACATAAAAATTATTCGAGAATTAAGAGCATGGAAAAATCGCGACACAAAGTGGAGTAATTTCTCCTATGCTCTTTAATTCGAGAATAAATTTCTTATGGGAAATCGGTTTGAGCAACAAAAAATTTACTCTGGTATAAAATCAATATATAATTAAATATATAATGTATTTCTTACGGAATAATCCTTACAATCCTGTAATTTTACATATTTTCTGTGTAAAAGTACAGGTCAGATTTGATTGATGTTAAATGACATTGATGACACGGATACAACCGTCTACTTCTGGAAAAGCAAGGTGCAGTTTTATCATCTATTGATAGCCAGTTTTATCACTATAAAGCATTCATATTGGCCGTTTTTTTTAAATATAGAGAATCTGATTGGTTGATGAAATAAGAATATTAATCGGGTACACAAAAGGTCATTTTTTCACCGGGTAAATGTTTTTAGGGTAAAAACACAAAGTGGAGCGATTTTTCCCATGTCCCTTAATTCAAGAATAATTTTCTTACGGAAAATAGATTTAAGCCACATAAAACATTACCCTGGTATATAATCAACCTCGTGTGTATGACAGGTGATTAATATATGATTAATACAATGTATTATTATAGTTTTACACATTTTCTGCGTAAAAGTACAGGTTAATTGTCAGTTTGATTTTACATGGCATTCATGTAAAAAAATCAATTTCTGAAAAAGCAAAGTGCTGTTGTGCTGATTTTTGAGACATATTGATAGCCAGTTTTATCAGGTATTAATAGACAATAGGTTGATATGTTACCGGGTAAATTTAAAAATAAAAAATCCATTAATTTGATAATAGTTTTTTATGGGAAATAGAAATAGAATACTTCTGTGCAAAAGTACAGGTTAATTGTAAGATTCATGTCAGTTTGATTTTAAATGACATATATATCACTGAATCAGCCGCGTATTTCTCTAAAAGCAAGATGCAGTATTATTGACTTGTACAACCTATTATTGATAGCCATTTTTATCACTATAAAAGCAATCCTATTGGTCGATTTTTGTATATATACAGATTCCGATTGGTTGATGAAATAAGAATATATTAATCACTATAAATCAATCCTATTGGTCGATATTTTTAAATATATAGATTCTGATTAGTTGAAGAAATTAGATTATATTAATCAGTAAAGATATTCACACTAGGTGCAGCAAGCCATTTAATCGAAAAAGTTCAGTTGTCATTGGTTAAAATTTGAATTTTAATAACATTTGATTGGCTTTTAATCTATGATGGAAGTAATCGACAGTACATTAAGTTTATTTTAATTAAAATATTGAAACACATGATAATTAACGTTATTTCTTCGATAATTCTTTGGAAAGCCATTCTAAACCTTCATATAAGCCTTGTCCTGATGTGGCACATGTTTCCTGAATATGCCACAATCTATCTCCATATCGCTGTTTCAAATTTAATTTTTTCACAATTTCTGCCATTGTCATTGCGTTTGGTAAATCCCTTTTGTTTAGAATTATCAGTACAGCAGCGTGTTTTAAATCGTCATTAATCATCAGGTGGTTAAGTTCCTCCTGCGTTTCATCAATGCGATCTCTGTCGTTCGAATCAACTACGTATATTAATCCTTGCGTGTTTTGATAATAATGGCGCCATAATTGCCTGATTTTTGTCTGACCGCCGATATCCCAAACTACAAAACTCACATTTTTATAGTCCACAGTTTCAACGTTGAAACCAATAGTTGGGATTGTGGTAACGATTTCGCCCAATTTTAATTTGTACAATATTGTAGTTTTACCAGCACCATCTAAACCTATCATTAAAATTCGCATCTGTTTTGTGCCAAATAACTTAATAAACATTGATGATAATGTGACACCCATATTTTTGTTTGAAGTTTTTATATGACGTTATTTTCAAACTAGGCAACCTATAAATCATAGACAGCTATAAATATTGAGAATTTCTATAAAAATACAGATGGAGTTGATTTCACTTACATGACGAGAATATTAAATTAAAACATGTACTTTTCGCAACTTACAATTAAAAATTATAGACTTTAGCAAATAATAAAATAATTAAAGTAAGAACTGACACTTTCCTCCTTTTCATTTAATTAAAAGATTTTGAAGATTTGACATATACAAATTGGAACTTCGTTCAATTACAAATTAGTTGCGGTTCAACGGTGTATTACCATCTATAGATTAGTGTGGTTGCATTGCATTGACTTGTCATAACATAACTGCTAAAAGTCGTGTCAAATCGAATGAATCAAATTAATTTTATATGCTGTAGAGCACTTCCTTGACCGCACTTATAAAATTTCTACAAAATTTATTATTGATTTCAATCAAATTTACTACCCAGTTTTAATAAATATCAAAATTTCCTTCGACATTTATAAAACATATTGACAAAGATGATGATTCTGTATTACTGATTGTAACGTCATCATATCGGTCGTATTTGATTGGTCGTTGCATCGGTGCGTCGTAGTGTAGTGTAGTGTAGAAAATTTGGACCTTAGTTTCGGCACTCTAATACAACTGCACTAATCAGAATGTGAACGCTTACGTCTGTTTACATAAGGTAAACATTCTACACTACTATACAACTGCACTAATTTGTAAGTGAATGATACATAAAAAACTATCGAGTCGAGTATCACTGTACTCACAAAGGATGTGTAAACATGGCTTATACAAGTTTATGCATGATCAGCCTACACGAATATTATTCGCACACACACACACACAGGGCAAATAGTATGCGCAGCAGTGCAGTAAGAACACACTGATGCAGCCACATGATCCTTATGCGTGACGATCAATTTCCTAATAAGCTCAAACCGGAGAGCCACAGCATACATTTTTACACATTAATAAAAAGCAAAAAAATACAAAAACAACAGAAAAAAATGTTTGAGATTCTTCAATAACTTCGGCACAATTAGCAATATGTGTTATAAAAAATGAAAACTTTTAAAAACAACACACTTTCTACATTTTGGTAATTTTGAAAAGCGCAATTTTTTAACTAAGTATAGATCACTTAGTGTATTTGAAATAAATCAAATAAAATTGTAAAAAATAAAATTTTCTGAAAAACGCACTTTTTTTTTCATATGGTACACAGTATAAGTATAGTGATAAAAACTTAAAATTGATAAAAAAATAATTAAAAAATGTTCTGTAATAAAATAAACAAAATATTGAAATTAGAATATTAAAATTATTAAATATGTTGAGTTCCTGAAAATTTCAGAACAGTTTATATAACCCAATCCTCGTCGAATTTTTTACTAATAGAATAAGCAAATTACAATTAACATGTTTAAATAAAAATGGTTTGTGAATATAATAGAAATGTTAATCAATTATAGAAGAATCTAGATTTTGCACAAACATAAAATTATCATCTCAATATTCACCTTTTCATTACTAATTGGAATTACAAACATGAGTAATGTAGTAAGAAAATAATGCGTTTGAAAAGGTATTGTTTGAAGATGGGTGCGGCAACGTACACTAAATCACGATTGACGACTCTCGAGAAAAGTGTATAACCTTTTAAGCGAAGGCGCGTCTTGGCGTATTACAGCACGATAAATTGAATTACTGAACATTATGTAATATCGTGTTTTACATGTAATTGATAGGATGAGAACGAAGAACACGAAAAATAGAGGAGCGGATAAGCTGTAATGCCAATTTCGTAAATAGAAGAATTGTTAATAACAAACATGTGTATAGATTTTTTAAGCAAAACTTTTTACGGAAGTAAACATAAAATCGGACGGAAATCGGAATACGGTAATGAAATTTTAAATTTCACGCTAAACATTAAATCAAATATATTCAATATTAACTTCTCTAACTTTAATTAATTTTTGTATGTTTAATATAAAACAATTTTTACAATGGCTGTCGTTTTATGTACATTAACAAAACCAGCTGTTTTTAAATAAGTAAATAAACATGAAATTGGTAGTTTACAATATTTGTTCAGCACATTTTGATACAATAAATTGCACAGTGTCAGACAGGCATTACCAGCTCTGATGATGTCATAACTGACCTATGGACCTCAAATTGATAGTATAACCAAACACATACTATACAGTAACCATAAATAACATAAAATGATATGAATAAATTAACAATCATTACATATCCATTTTTGACAGCAGCACTGATATATTTATAATTAGGTTCTGTGGTGTGTTGTCTAAGCAGACTCACTTTAAATTTCTTACACATTTAATTGATTTGTATTATTGGAAAAAAATAATCCACACATGCGAATAAATCTAAATAAGCGACACATTTTAAAACATTCTCGCACCATTCTTGAAATAGGACTGTTGCATTCATAATTAAATTGATAAAATTTTTCTTTCGAAAGATTAGTATGTCTAGTGACTTATATATACATGTTGAAAATTAAAATTTAGTGTTTGCAGCAAATCGGGGCTAATAATATAGTCATTTTCTCAAAACAAGGATTAAATAAAATTCTTCTATTGGCCAATAAAAATATATTAATTTTAAAGCCAATTATTCAGTTGGTAATTAACTTTAAATCTTAACATCATTCAAAATTTGGTCTCAACTTCCTCTAGGTCCCTTACGGAATGATAGATTACTGACATATATTCTACAATGTTTGGTACAATATTACAAATAAAGAAATCTATAAATCTGTTGATGATCTTGAAATAAATTCCAAGATTTTACTAGATTTGTTTGAAATAAATTGGATATGGCTATTAAATAAAAACTTTGAGGCAAGTATAATTCGTAGACATATTTCTTCTAGAGGCTCAAATTCACAACCGCTATATATATATATATATATAGTATATTTAAGTCACATTTAAATAAGCGTAAACGTTATTACTTGTTATTCTCAAAAATATTTTAATTGTTTTATTGTAGCATATCATTAAAAAATAAATTAAATAATAATGGTCCAATGAGAGCCTTGTGAAACTACAGAGGTTACATTAATAATTTTTGACAAAAAAAAACATTTATTACTATGTATTAAAACCTTCCAACCAAGAAATTCATCAGCCAATGTATATTTTTAACGCTAAATCTCAGAACAAACAGCTTGGATATTACAATGAAAAGTAAAATTAGTCAAACGTATTAACAAAATTTGTATAAATGGCTTCGGCCTGCTGATGATTTTCAAAAACATAACATAAAATTTAGATATAATTAGGTTAATTTTATTGTTGTAGATCGATCGATCTTCCCAAAAACTATGCTGTTCGTTTATAAAAATATTTTTTGCAATCACTTAATTTGTTTAGAAACAATCTTATATAGTGGTTTAGGTATTGTCGATTATTTAAAAATGTCTCTAATTAATAATATCAAATCTTGAACTATATTTATAGATTGGTACTGTGTGAAATTTTTTGTGATCATTGAAAACAGTCTTATATAGTCCCATATGACTGATCACTAAAAATTTTACAAAGCAAAAATTGTTGAAACGGTTATTAGTGAAGCCAACAAATAAGTACATTATTTTAAAAATAACTCAAAAATGCAATTGAACGGATCAGACACATTAACACTAAAATTGTATATTATTATCAGATGACACAGCATCAGAACGTTAAGAAACTGGGATATTACAACTTTTTGACTTGATATACACTGTAGAAAAATAGTCTACAAATCTGTCAATTTTTACTGATCATGTTATCATACTTCAATTCATCTGCAAATTCATAGGTTTTTCTTTTCATTGATTTATCTCTAGAACGTTTAAGGATCCTGAGATATATTGTTATCAATCTTGAAATATAATATGAATACAGATTTAGGTTACTACATTGGTTTGATAGACCCTCAAAAATCTGATAATATTCAATGATATGCTATGCTTATTTCATCTCAGTATTTTAATGATAGAATACTGCAATTTCTTATATCAAATCTTGTTATACGGCTTTCAGTTTTCTGCATTCAAAACAACAGGAAATAAAATGCTGTAATTCAAAACAATGCAAGATTTGATGTAAATAAATGTATGTACAGTGTTATACAAGCATTATACACAATTTATTATTTAAAATTGAGTTTCCGGTGAGTCTAAATTGTTATTATAGGCTCCTAAAACATGTTGTCTCCCAATTTGTAAATTTTTGTATGATTATTTATTATTATTCACTAATTGTTAATTTATTTTTTTCAATTTTATAAATTTCTTATTTTAAAGATTCAACTTTTTGTTTTAATTTCTATTTATTTATTTGATTGATTAAAAGTTAGTTTCTAAATTCGTAAGTTTCAAAATCCAAGTTTCTAAATTTTATTAAATATTATATAAACTTTAGTTTTTAACTTTTTTAATATTTGACTTTTCTTTAATTATTCAATTTTGATTTTCAATTTTTCTGAATTTAAAAATTCTAAATTATATTAGAATATGTATTTTACAATCTAAAATAATAAGTATTTTTTTATTTACGGTATTAACTATTTTTCCATTGCAATAAATAAATATCATTTCACGGAAAAATAAAATGTAAAAAAAAAACAAATACTATGGAAATTTTTTGTTACTTGTCAAATTATTATTTATAATTAAATAAAACTGTCAAGAGTCCGTTTCAGTATGACAAGTTGACTAATTTTTTGCAATTTTTTTTTTCATCTCCGTAAATAAAATTTTATTCGGAACAAACATTTTACTAAATAATGAAAAATACTTGTATAAACAACAAGTAACATTGTTTAATCAATAAAACTTTCTCAAATGCTACTCCTCCAAAATTACTTATTTAATCTGAATTTTGCAAAATTGATTTTCAGATAAGATATTCTATAGGTATAATAGTTTTAGATGATTTAAGTTTTTCGCATATTTCCCGTTTATTAATTAATACTTGCAATCAAAAATTTAACTACATTTTCTTTAAATCATTCTTCACAAATTATGCAAATAGCTTAATTTATTATAAAATTTCTTTTAAGAGATAATTGTAAAAGAAAAATTGGTCAAGGTTACGCAACTTGTCATACAGAAACGCTTAACATATCTGCAATTAAGCAGTAAATTGAATTGATCTACACAATTTTCATAATCTGGTCATAAAAATAGATTATAATTTAAAATTTCTGAGTGCTATCATCTATTTTATTCCCGAGATACATACAACATTTTATTTTAATTTGAAATAATTATTTATATTTAATTTGATTTAAGTTTAAATAAAATTGCATGATGACGTCATACTTGTCCAATTCACGATTTACATAAAACATCAGTTTCTATGGATACTGTTTAATATTTTTAAATTTTTTTATTTTGTTCCAAATGAAACAGTCAAAAATTAAATTGAAGGTTAAGATTTTCAAGTTAAATTTCATTAACAGTGTTGCTTGTTGATGTTCTTGTTTCTGGCCAACTTTATAGAACTAGGGCCATAAAAAGCAAATTACACCTGCATTTTTGTGTTAATAAATTACAATATAGTGGCAAAATAAAATATTAATATTAATTAATCTAAAATAATTATAATAATAATTGCCGATAAATAAAAGATTATGGATTTACCTAAAAAATACTTCAGAAGTTTGCTACATTTAACTATAACTATAACTTGCTACGGTTAAGTGTTGCAATCACCTTTTGTATTATATAGGCGATTTATTAAATTGTTAAACATTTATTGTATTGTGAGTCATAAACAACATTAATATTTCATAATTCTTAATTTATGTGTAGCAATATTTAAAAAACAGTTTGAAAAATAATTTTGCAAATAATATTATACAATTATCGCAATTACATATTACGCTAAACTGTACAATATTTATTTAACAATAATAAATAATAAAACATTGTTCTAAAATAAACGAATCATGTCCTGCGTGCTGACATTCGCTTTCCATTTTATGATTTATTATTGTTGCGATTCTATTTATTATTATAATTTAACAGTTATCCTTTGAGTAGCTTATTACCAGAGTGATAAGTGAGATTTGTTTGTTTGAACTGATTTTATCTTAAGCTGAGGCTTGATTTGGTAATGAAATGTGCCAAGGTGGTTCACAGCCCACCGTAAATTCTTTAAGGTGCAGAAGTTTTATTTATTGCAATTCATTTCTTATGTTAATGTATATGGCCTTTCATTAACAATAAGAAATTTATTTTCAAAGAATATTATTTACTTCAAAGCGTATTATGGATATAAATTATGTGACAAACTGACGAACATACTAAAAGAATGCTATATGTAAACTTTTGCCTTTTTGTCTAGTTTTTACCATTTGTCAGACATTAAATAATTAATAAGATTAAAATATAAAAATATCTAATCAAACAAAATCAAATACCAAAGCAACCAATGAAACAGACACCAATTGACTCTACAAACTTGTATCACAATCGACTTCGCTTCATAATTAATTATTTTAAATAAACAATTTCTGGCTTTTAAACAACCTGATCGGCAATTTGTATTTGTTAATAAATATTGCAAGGCAACATTCCTTTGTCAATCGTGATGTGATATGTGTATATTTGATGTGCCTCTTTTACGTAAAATTTGAAAAAAAATTGTTTATGTTTTTAGATCACTTTGCATATTTAATTTTGTTAGACGAGAAATACAAGTGAAAAATTAAATGTCTAAAGATCAAACAGAAATATTAGTCAAAATCTATGCAGAAAACAAAATTTTAGAATAGTTTGAGTTCTAGATTTAATGAAAATAAAATAATGTTAACATTTCCCTGTGTTTACTAATCAATTAAAGGTATTTGTTTTGCATATTTAATCCGTGACTAATTTACTGGTTTATATTTTTCATATTTTCAAATTTAAAATGTTTTTATTCATGTAATTTTAAACATAACCGAACAAGACGTTAAAATGCTTATGATCAAGTAGATTAATAGGACACATCTTAGTAACATTAAATACACATAATTCCATGAAATCAATTAAACTTTTATATAAATCCGAACAAGGATGTTATTGGAGAAATTTCCAGACCGAAAATAATCGAAATTACTATTGTTTACTTTATAGCATTAAGCACTCCATTGCATTTATGATGTTGTTGACTAAAGATTTTTAAATACTTTTAATTACACCTAAATTAGCTGTTTCACTATTATTGCTAAATCATGTTTGTTCTGTAATATACATTGTTTGAGTTGTTTTAAATTATTGTATTCTAAGAATATTGAAATTTATTAATACGACCCATTAAAATATTAAGCGATTTCAATCAAATTTCATCAAAATCATACATTTCTCGTACATTTCTCCCGTTATCTAGCTTTCATCCACAAAATCCAATTAATTTCTTAATATGGTATTTCCTGTTAATTAACCAAACATCTCAATAAAATAAAATCAGAACGAAGGACTATATGAATGATATGTGCCAAATCCTTAATAATTGCTTCAATTTGTGTGATGTGAAATATATATCGTGACTAATATTTAATTATAAATTTGAAATATCTATGAATAAATCTACGGCGATTTTCTCTATGCAATTAAGTTTTGGGATATATTCTCGTGAGAAGTTTTGTCGCTAAATGTAATTATAAACGTGCGATTTATACGTTAGAAATTTTCTGTAAATAATTTATAAAACCCATTTCCTTGACAGTGTTCTTCATTAATCTTTTGGATGCAATTTTTCCATTTTCCAGTGCCAATAAACATATAACATCAAATAATTATTTTAAGTAACTTTCTATTATTTATCTCAGTTTCTTTTCTCTCTTCTTTTTTTACTTTAACATTAACATTTAATGAGCCGGAAATAAACGATTTTGATTTATTTATTAAATTTGAATGATTATGGATATTAATCAAAATTAGTGTAAACAAACCTACCAATTTGCTAAACATTACTGTAAACTATTTGGTTGTGCTAACCTACATTGAATGAAAATGTTAAACAACTTCCTTTATATGCTTTTAATATCCGTTATAAATATTGTATATGTTCGATTCTTAAAAACTGTTTCAACTAATTTTTTTTATTAATGATTTATAGATTTTTTAAATAAAAATTAATATACGACATATTGTTAAATATTAGAATATTCATTTTATTAATATATTTCTATTTAATATATATCTTGTAAATTAATATTCTCATAAATAAATCATTCTTGCCAATAACATCTTATTTATAGTCTTATTGTAATGAAATTATCTAATAATACTGTGTATTTTTACTTATATATTTTATTAGTTATTGTTATTGTTATTCCATTAGATTTTTTAAATTTAAATATTCGCATTATTTTAAAAATAATGTTATTCATAAATTTAAACACTAATTATTATTAGGTGTACTAAGCATTAGTGAGTGTTGCTATTGCAACAGGTATAAAAATATATTATTATTATTAAATTTATTATAAAAAGTAAAGAAAAAAGCAGGAACTCAAACGGAACCGAAAACCGAAGAAGAACCGAACGAAGCAAATGAAGCACGAATTGAATTGGAACCAAATAATATATTGAAAAACAAAAAACAGTATTTCTGAACCATACTAAACAGTTTGAACTAGTTCGAATCGGTTGTGTATTTTTTCCAGTTTTTTAAATATCACATTTTACTGTACTCTAAATTTTAATATTTTTCCACACAAGAGTTTAAGTGAGGTCATTTATGGAAAACACATTTGGAGACAGTCGACATGCCAAATCTTCAGCTTCAGAAAACCTACTGTAGGCAAAAATTAACTAAAACTGAGATTTATCATAGACATTTACTACTTTTTTTTAATATTAATAAACTTGAATAACGTAAAAGAACTCACTAAAAGTTGCGATTTATGCGAGAAAATTTACTAAATTCCGTTTTATTACAAAAAATTTACTGAACTTGTAAAATTTTTATATTAAATATTAGAATAATATCGGACTAAAATTGACTAAAAATTTGATTTACAAAATAACACTCTCAAAAAGTACTTAAACTTAAACACTTAAAATGATCTAAAATAACGTTTTACAAAAATAAAGATTGTGAGTGTGCCTGAAACATACGCACAAGTGTTTCATCTTGATTTGTTTCATTTCTTTGAACTCACTATAAAAGTTGTACTTCAAAAACAATAAAAACTACAATTTGTAAAGAATGCTATCGTACAGGCGCACGACTTTCAAACCAGCGGCCTCAGAATCGGTTTTTATCAAAAACACCAAGAAAAAATTAATAAGTAATGTCAAATAGCAAATATCTTGTATAATATGAATAAACTGAAAGAAATACAAAAAACTCCAAATATCTAAAAAAAAATTGAAAAGAAAAACTAAAACTACTACAAAAATGTTGAAAAGTAACCCCGAAATGTTAAAAAATGTGTGCAAAATACATAAAAAATTGTAAAAAATATCAAGAAACATACTGAAAAAACATGTACAAAATTTATTAAATTGTGTGAAATGAGCAAAAAATAAAAATTTGAAAAATGTGTGCAAAACTCTAACAAAAGTCACAAAAAATTCCAATATATCAAGACAAATGTTATAAAATATTGTAATAGAATCCTAAAGTATTGAAATCTATATAAAAGTTAATAAAATACCTTTTAAAATACCATTGAATTGAAAAACAAAAATCTTAAAATCCTTTCTACAATATTTAAAAGATGATTTTAAAATTTTATAAAATATTAAGAAAAAAATGGGAATGTTTTTAAATTTACACAAAATATGAAATAAATTACAAAAAATACAGAAATTGTGAAAAATATTGTAAAATGTTGAAAGAAAACACAAAATCTGAAGAAATTGAAAAAAAATTAAAGGAAAACTAAGAAAATAATAATAAAGATGAAGAGAATATCAAAAATTTCAATAAATATAATGAAAATGTAGAAACATTTTTAGAAAATGTGTAAAAATTTGCAGAAGTTAAAAAGTCATGTGAAACATTAATAAGAAAAACAGTTTGTACAATATATAAATAAATAATACAAAATTGTAAGTTTTCAATTAACTTTTTTAAATATTTTCAAAAATTCAAAATGTGAGCAAAAATGTAGAAAAGGCTACAAATAATAAAAAAATATCAAGAATATTAAAGAAACGGTTATGAAACCTACAAAATTTATAACAAAACGTTATATTTTTATATTTTTCAATTTTGATAGCATATTTTCTAATGCAGTACTCACACAATAAAACTGAGTTTCCTATTTTAAGTTGAAGTATTGTTTTAATTTATCGGTGTTCTCGTAAAAATAAACCAAAAGACAAAATAACATTTTTTCTATCGGTTTAAAAAAAATAGATATACATATTTAGTTACAAGCGAATATGTTGAAAATATTATTTATTTTAATTAAGCATCCCTGGGACTCAACAAGAGAATGAAAGTATATGGTAACGTCGAAATAAAACCTGTTCTAATGCAGTTTAATAAAACTGTATCATATTTGTGTAAACCAAAAAACACTGTATAAAATTTATACTGTGTAATTAAAGAGAATTTTATTATTAGTAAATTGATTGTAGTGATGTAGTTATGACAATTTAAGTTTTCAAATACAAAACATATTAAACTAGAAAAATAAATAACATATTAAATTATTTATTTGAATAAGCTTTTAAATAAATGTACTCTACAAAAATCTATGAATAATAATATAAAACTTTCTGTTTCTCTTTTTATTTAAAAGAAATTAACAAAATACAATCCAATAAGCAGCTATAGAGAATCATTAATACGTATATACTTACTATGTATATCACTTTGCATATAGTGAAGGTACTTTGTGGATGAAACATACCTGAAACGAATAAATCATATGAGTAACAAAATAAAGGATAAATAAAACGTAAATTTTGTAATTATATTTCGTAATACTACTGTTACTCTTTTTTATATAGTGTGACTAATATTTTAGTTATCTTATTAGACTTGCTTGTCAATTAAGTAATTGATTATACAAATTAAAATCAAAATTATTTTTGCGATTACGACAAGTAAGTATAATTGTTAGGTAAACATTAACAAATATGGGTAATGGTACATTAGGTAACAAAACGGTAAGTACATATTACCGATTTAAAATGGTTAGTTTTTAATGTTATAGCGTTCCGTTAAACTTTTCCATTAAAGCACAATATGCTTTTTGGTTATACACCTATTCGGCCGAAATGAGTACAACCATAAGCATCAAATCGCAAATATTCGTCATTCCGATTAGCGCTGACGCGGTATATATTTAGGTATATATCTAAGCGGCACTTTTTCTTTCACCTTCAAAACTCATTAATTCATTTCAGGAATCCGTTCCCGTGCGCTGCGCAGATTAAACGTTGTAAAAGTTCATTTTTGGTTTTGTTCACTTACCATACAAAGATTCAACTGTGTAAATGTTGATTCCCGGTCTTCGTTCCCCCGCCCTTTAAAGATTCAAACGTGTACCCATAAAGACCGGAAATCATGGAACGGTGGTTGAAGGTAACTCTGAATGGACAAGATAGGATGCCATTCCTGATTATTACTTCACAAATTTTTATAAATCAATCTATGTTTTGCTCATCCAATTTTAGATTACCATTATATCCCCTAGCTATCGCCTGAAATTAGAAGCTCATTTCCGTGTCCAAAAGGACTATGCTTACTATTATTTACAACTTGCCTAACTAACTTTGGTCCCTCCGACAATAGTTAAAAATATTCACAACTTAAACTTCTCTTACTTAGGTTTGACAAATCAACCATTAAAGATTATTATTGAGCCTAGACTTATAATCCTTAAGTTTATGATATAGGCAAAATCCTTATATCATCGAGCATATCATTTCCCTCCAAAGTAAATTTGCAATCCGCACTTAACGGACTAGTCCCCCGTGTATTAATGAACACTTCACATTTTGTCTATTCTCTAAATCTCCAATTTATCTAAATTAAATTCCCCGCCCACTATTGTCACCAACATGCTATCTCTCCAAAATAGCTAACAACATCCTAGAAGCTACCTTTAAATACAGGAAATTATAACTTTTTACGTGCTCTGCAATCTTGTTTTCTAATTTATTGCGATGTTATAACTATGTGTACCGTATGTAACTTTCTTTATTATTAATTACTTTTGATTATTATGTTTGCAATTTACAACTAATCTTTTTTTATTTTTTGACTCTTAACTGTTAAAATCAAGCAAAATAGCGAGCAAACCTTTATTATTAATTACTTTTGATTATTATGTTTGCAATTTACAACTAACCATTTTTTATTTTTTGTCTCTTAACTGTTAAAACCACGCAAAATTGAGAGCAAATCTTGTAGTTGCGTTTTAAAATTTTAAATGTATTTTCTTATAGTTTAAAACGTTTAATAAATTTGATATTAAAAATAAAATCTTAACATACGCACACCAGAGGGTCCAACAATCTAATTACATACATCATTACTATATGGCAATAGTGTATTTAAAAAGGTAAATCTGTGTATTAACTATTAACACACAATAATATTTATAATAAAATATAATAATTTGCATAATTGCTTTGAAATGTTATTAATAATGCCTTGTTTATTAAAGTTAGATTGATAATAATTTTATTGTAAGACCCAACCTAAAAATGTGCAAATTTTGGACAACTTAAAAATACGGAAACAAACAAATACAGGCACAACGACCTTAATTACAAATTCTAGGCGTAATCATCTCACATACCGCACCACCTTAGAATAATTCATTGTATAATACAAATTTAAATTGCTATCTATTCGCTGCGACTATGTATCTTCAAGCTACTTAAGAGTGTTCATTGACATAGAAGAGGGCAAGATGATCACGACCGAAATCGTGCGCCACGAAAAATACCAAAACATTTCAAACGCACACACCTTACTTTTCAAATAAAGAGATTACTTTCATCAGTTAAATGTTTCCAGTATCCATTCTTGACTTCACGCTTCCAGTATTTATTACAAAGTTTTCATTTCGCATTACTCTTACACATCGTTTAATCAAGAAGTGTACTAATTAAATCTGATCTATTACTAATTATCGCATGGGAAATGTCATTGTATTGTTACTGTATGCCATACGATTTTTAAATAGAACATACATACAAAAGAAGATGGATAGAAAAAAAAGTGAAAATTTAAATGCTCATTAACACGAAAATTTCACCTTTATGGATTCCAATCTAAACGATGGCGCCGATTATTATCTAGAAATATGGTATATTTAAAAACATTTCACAAATAAATATTTTTTTTTTAGATTAATTAGGAAATTAGAAAATAATTGTGGAGAATAGCTCATTAACGGAATTTAAAAACTGCGCACATAATTGCAAAATACCTGAAAGAATAAATGAATTTCAAACTTCAATACTATTTCAAAATTGTAAATTGTGTACAATAACAGTAAATTCTTTACATACTTAAATAAATCTGCTGAAAGTTCTCAAATTAACTGCAAAAACAAAGCACGATCAGTTACATGTAAAAAATGATCTAGAAAGGTAATAATCAGATAGCGCAAAATTTTTGAAATTTTGCAAAATGCCAATATTATTAATTCGCTGATAACATTTACTAAAATTCCAGCAACATTTTTAAAATATTACATTTTTAATGTTAATAAACATTTATATCTTATATTTTCTTGTTTGGTTTTATAGAATTGATTTACGTTATTTTCATTATTCATTAACAATTCGATTTTATTTTATAATTCCTTTATTAATTTATTATTATTATTTATTTATATTAATTAAAAAACATTGAAAATGATAATTATTTATCAAAACCAGTCTGAAAATAAAAAGAGAATTATAATTTAAAATGTAATTATTAATGAATAATAAGAATAAAATAAACATTTACATTGAGAATATAATATACAAAATATTACAAAATTTAAAAAAAAGTTGAAAAACAAACCTACTTTTAAGCACACAGTGATCTACAAACGTTTAGATGTTAAAAATATCAATTAATTTAACTACTTTACTCTATAATTATAAACCAATCATATGATTACTCAAGATATTTGAGCCAGACGAGACTTTCTGGACACCCTGTATATGAATGATTACCTTAGAAAAAGAAAGCATGTCAAAACGTTCGTCTTCTAAGTAGCATAAACAAACTGACATTTTTTAAATACTACTAAAACTATGACAGAGACAAAACATTATATTGGTTGTGCTTGTTATTCATACACTGATTTATAATTTTGTTTCTCTTTTTTTGGCTATTAGAATGGCTCATTGACATATCAGAAATTGTGCTATATAAGCTTCATTCTTGATTTTCATTTTTAAATTATTTTTAGTAGTTATTTTTAATCGTAGTAATTGGCACCCTCCAAAAAAATAATGCTAGAATGAGCTTCATTCTAGCATTATTTTCATTCTTCAATAATTTTTAGTAATTGTTATTTGTAACGGTTGGCAGTATCTATAAAAATTGTAACGTTCATGTCAATCATATCTTATTTACTGCTTCAACGTCAATACAATTATTTCATTATGTACGTAAAATAATCAAACTAACTTTCATTTAAATTAACCAAAACTGAGAAAATAGTTTCAAAAACTCGTAGAAGGCTTTTTATGCACTCGTCTATTCGGCCACTCGCCGACACGCGGCCCGTGGACAAAACAGACTTGTGCTTGAATAAGTAGCCTTTTGTAACTTATATTTGAATATACTTATTTCTGATTTGAATCACTCAATCCAAGTTATCAGTGCCGGTGCAAGCTGGCACGGTTCTAAAAATGTTGCAGGAATGGCTTAAAAATATTGATTACACAGATTTATATGTAAATTTTATAATTTGTTTAGTCTTTTATTAATAAATCTTCAATAAAATCGTCCTGTCGTAAAATAACTAGAGTGACCAAGCGCAAAGCCCGAGAGGATCGTGCTAAACCCTTGTCGCGCCGATTCTGCATGTTATTATCTGCTAACAATTGCCCAATACTCCAATTTTGAGCCACTAAGATACCTTAATTGGTATCGATTTTATGTTCTATATCCACGTCAAAGTAAATTTTTAATCATTTATTAATTATATGTTTACACATACATAGTTGTATGTATATCTACTCTATGCTAGCACAATACACACGAAAATTTCGGCTGCGGCCGATATGATGATAAATAATTATTATTTACAATTTAAATTTTTAAATGGACCCTAAGTCGAAATTACCTTGTCTACTGACGCACATACAACTATGTATGTGTAAATATATAAATAATAAATGATTAAAAAAATCACTTCGAAGTGGGCATAGAACATAAAACCGATACCAATTACCGTAATTGGTAGCTCAATTGTTAGAGTATTGGTTGGACATGACATCCAATGGTTGTGAGTTCAACTTAGCCTCCATTAAAAATTTTAAATTGTAAATAATTATTATTTACAATATTACTATATATATATATATATATATATATATATGTGTATAGTATAAGTAAAAGTTTCAGTCAACAAAACAAGGCTATTTGCTCAAATTTGAAAGTTACATTTTTTAAATTGAAATAAATTGTGAAATATGTTAATAATGTATTATAATCTTTATATGTGTTTGTTCTGTGTACATTAGAGTAGTCAATGAACCTGTAAAAAACTAAAAAGTTTAGATTATGTTAATATTCGAGTTTTAATTGGCATTACTCAATAAATTTCGATTGTAGCCTTATTGTCCCGAGGTCTTCAATGAGTTGAATGTTGAATTGTCCTTTATTGCCCCCAAAATAGTTACCCCCAAACCCTCATTTTATAATAAAATTTGTAAATATCATTTTTTTGTCAAATGTAGTAATTAAGAATATTCAAATCATTGTAAATACAATGTACAAATTTTGCTTCCTTTAACGAATTAAACATATTAAGTTATTCCATAACAAACCAACCTATTGTAGTCAATACAAAATTAATTAAGTGACTGTACACATTTGACATATTCCATTTACAACAACATTTTCCTAAAAATCTACAAAGATAAGGTACGCATTGTGGGAATACAAGCTTTCGAGTAACATTTTTGGCACTTTACAATACAACGAGGTATCTATTAAAACGTAAAAAGATCTCACGCACAGAAATTGTTAATCATATTTTATTTAAAGAACAGTTAGCACTTTAGCTTAACCGTTTCATAAATAACAGCCTTAAACGTATATGATTGTATACAAATACGGTAGTAACAATATATTCAAAAAGATAATGACACATATATTATTTAATTTAATAATATAAAAATTGGAGATTCATGTCCTCGTATAATTATTATATTTTTTTAATTATATCCTATTATAGCTAGTTTACTTTTATTCAATATCTTATGTCTAAAAGTGAATGAACATTTATTTCTTTTCTAAATTTGATTAACGTCGTAATTTGTAACTGAAGATGTAAACTAAGATTCTTATGACTTTTTAAAATTTATTATGTACTATTCATCAAAAATTCTTCATCAATGGTTGATTTTTATATAAATCTTTTTTTTAAATTCTCTATTCGTGAGCTCGGCTTTTAGCCATTACCCAGCATTATTTTTTCATTTGGCTAATTATATGACGTCATCGGGGGCGTCAATTTTATTTAAATTTTACATAAAACACTATTACCTCATAACTTTAAAAGTTGTCATTATAAAATTTATTTCATTTGTTATAAACGTCCACATTTCGATATAAATATAATTAATGTCATTACTATAAACTCATTTATTTTTCATTATAGTATTTTTTTAAAATATTTATTGTCTTAGTACTTAAAAGCATATTATATTTCTTTAATGCATAAATAATTTACCAATTATTGACTAATTAGTATTTTTAAATTCTACATAGTGATTATTAAAAAATATAAATATCACTTTCCATCTATCAATTAATTAATAAACACTACTACGTTATGTGGTGAAAATTACTAATAATTAAAATTGTATAACTTTTCTTTCTATTTTACTTTGAGTGCGTATTATATGAATGCAATGCACATGCAGTGCGTACTAATTTAATTTATTTAATTAATCTCATCTAGTTCACAGCAGAATATCTAATATTCATTCTTGCGTAGGATGGATATGGGCTATTCCACATGTAGCGCAAAATAAATGTATTTAATGTGTATTTTGCAATCATGTGTTTATGTGTTAATCTTATTTAACAGAATAAAATATATTTTAAAAATTATACTAGCAGTACCTATTTGGCATCTATTTGGAACTAAAAGAGTTAAATAAAACTTATTGAAATGATTATTTCAGTATCCGTTCCAACAACAAAGTTCCAACAACGCAATGCACGGAAGTTCCAATAACGACTGAATATCGCACGGAAGTTCCAGTAAAATCAAACGATCCAGTTTATACTATATTTGATATAGATAAATGAGTATCTTCACGCGAAACCACTACTTTGAAATTGATTGATTTATTATTATTAATATATTTCACGTCCTGTTAGAAAACTTATTTTGACGTCAAAGTGAGTGGATATTTTGTTCATATAACTTTGATGTAAGTAAAATCGTTCTTTAATTATTCTGAATGTCCTTTATTAAAAAAATCAATTAATAATATGAAAACTTTTCGTAAAAATGTCAATTTTTTCATTAACTTTCGGGTATTAATTGGCTAAACAATAATATATAATGCCTATATGACACTACGTATGCAATTTCTTAAATCAAATCTTGTACATGTTATTGAATCACAGCTTTCTATTGGCTGCTGTTTCAAATTCAGCTAATGGGATCTTCAATAAAAGGTACAACATTTTATTAAAAAAATTGCATAGTATCATACAGGCATAATGTGTTGACATCTAGCCCACATGATAATGTGCACCAATATAATTTTGAGACAAATATAAATACTATCAAATTTATATATTTATTTGTATTTATGTATATTTTCAAAACACTTAAAATACAATGCTGGTTGATACGAACATTTTGGATAAAATGCCATAACCCTCTTTGATTTTTTTGTACCAACTTTACTAACTTCATGGGACAATATGTGCATGTCTTATAGCATCTTTTTCTTGCAATACCTTCAAATTGTTGAATAAAATGTTTTTGGTTTATTTGGGGCTTCTGCACTATTGGCACTATATCCGGTAACAGGTTGTCAATAATATTTTCTCTAAATTTTAATATAGTCAACTCATTATTACCCCATTTCTGATGAATGTACAAAGCATTAGCAATCGATGTCCCACATATTAATTCTGCAACTATTTTTCTATACCTTTTTATCGTATTTCGTAGACATTTGTAGTAGGATGTTATTTGATCTGATAGGTCGACTCCCTTTTTGCGTTGTTGTAATCAAATGCAACATTAAGTTTTAATTTACCATAGTTACCTTTAAATATAGCACAAATATGTTTATTGCACGTTGTCAGCATAGAAACTGGCATTTTATATATATTTTAATAATCGTACCTCGTGTTTGGCCTCCGGCGGCAAAAACTTTTCTATTTAGACACTTCCAGAAATATATGTTAGATTTTCTAAAAGCTCTTCAGCTAATAGCACACTTATATAGAAGCTGTCTATAAATAATGTTCGCCCTTCATTTAACAAATCATTTGCCAATCTCATTACTATATCATGAGAATGTCTCTTTATTATAGCATCTCCATTCTTTCCAGCGTAAATTTCTAAATTATAAGTGTAACCACCAAGAAAACATAATATGTATATTTTAATCCCGTATTTGTGACTTTTACCTGGAAGGTATAATCGAAATCGGAATCGCCCGCGCCAAGGAAT
>JARJEC010080762.1:0-13715 GCA_030264575.1 Tachinus sp. AB-2021 | reverse complement strand
TATTTGTTAGTGATATATGTGTTTTAGTGTGATAGAGTATTATGAAGCTGAAAAGGGTATATAAACGAGGTCACAAGGTTTAGACACACATCGACTACATTCTATCCGTTACAAGTATCTACCACATTGTATCAAGAATACAGCAAAACAATATCCGGGAATTCCAATATTCTTAAGTTATCTGTGAACATATTTAATTAAAATTGAAACTATGTTTACACAACACATAGTTTTTTTGGCATCATTGGCATCATGGTGCATGACGCGTTATGGAACTTTCATAATGCGAAAAAGAGAAAAGAGACATTCTAATTTAATATAAACAAATCAAAATTAATTAATATTTGTCAGTGTCAGCTTCATAACCTCATATCAATGTATACAAATCGAAATTTATTAAATATATCTTAATAATAGAAATACTTACATACTTACTGGCTAACTATCCATATTATCGAGGTAATAACTAAATAAATAAATAATTTATAATGTTATTTATTATTAAAATGTTTATAACAAATGTAATATAAGTTTTGCTGAGTGTATCAAGCACACTTACAATTTTTTTGTATATAATTAGTAAATTTAAAATATTGGAATACTTAGAATTCAATTACAAGTTTATGATTAACTTATACAGCCTTAGACAAGCAAACTGATAATTATATTTAGAAAGGGAAAAAATTGTTGCTTAAATTTTGCATCCAGCTTATCTCAAAAAGTAATAAATATAATTCACTTGTATTTTCGGTATTTATATAAGTATAATTACAGTTTGTCGATGAAGCATTCTTAAAATATAATAATAAACAATTAAGTAAATTTGCAAAAATTGATTTTTTTAAACGTCTTTATTGATAAGATGTGTATGTGAAAAAAAATGTTCCCCAAAAATGATTATAAAATTATTATTTGTTTCCCTAAAAGCTGGATGGAAATTAAGAGTTTTTATGACGTAGGCAATACACCAACCAGATTCTATTCCCAAAAATATCTAGTAATTTTACATACATGAAGTAATCATTTGATTGATTTTTCCCATAGACGTTTGTGATATTTTCATACTTGAATGCATGAGTTAACTATCTGCGGCTTATGTTAAATACAATTTTTATTTTTATTTTAATTTAGCAATATTAGTACTCAATATGTTTATAGGAAAATGTTTGGTGAAATTAAGTGCAATCTCAGTTAAATTTAGAAACTTTCCCTAATGTAAATATTTAATAGTAAATAATTGGAAATAACGATTATTTTTTATTTGTTCGGCCTATGAAGAAACCCCACATAGAGAATTTTAATCTTAATTACTACCACAAGTGCTTAATTGGATGGCTATTAATCGGCAATAGCCGGTATTTGCTTAAAACAAATGCGAATTCACTCTCATCTTAATGTGATAATGATAATTAAAAAGGTACACCGTACCTATATAAATCGTTGGTTTTTAAAATAATATTTAATAAAATAAATGCAAATTGTGTATGAAAATGATTATAGCAAAGTTGTTCGCATTTTTGCAATTATATATTGTATTATATAATTAAATTGTTTTAGTTAACTACACGTGGTCTTGGGTGTTTCCAAGCAACATAATTTATTTATCAAAATCAATCAAAGTTGTATTACTTTTTAGAATCTAATTTTGACAAAATCAATAATGTTCAACAATGTAGTCTACTTTTCTTAATAAATGTTATTATTATAATTAGTGTGTGTGTGTGTGTGTATGTGTGTCTGATCATATTCTCTTCCTAAATATATTTCGTAGTATCCGTATCACTTGCTATTTTCTTGAAATGCCAACTTATCCAGTCTCAATCTTTAGAAAATATTTGTGTTTCACACTCGTATTTTTGTCAATTTTTGTAATAATATCAATAATAAGCGTACCAATTATTATATTACCCTTGATCATTTTATTCTAATTTAATGCAAGCTGAAATTAGAATAATCTATTTATTTAATAATTACAACGCCATTAGTCCATTTTGAAACAAATGTGTCAAAAATTCACGTTCACAAAATGCATTTTGCAATTTTTTTTTCGCGTTTTGAGTTGTCTTTTGTGTGTTTTTATTACAATTTATTTAGTTCGGTTGACACTGAAACACGCTTTGTCTAAGCAAATTTTGATAAAAATATAGTTATTTTAAATCTTGTATTATAATTTATCACTAGAGGCCGGATTAACAACCACAAAAAATTAAAACAATGCCTAAAATGTCACAAAATTTATGTGACAAAGTTTATAATAAGCATATATTTTAAAATAAAAGCACAAAAAATCTGAAAAAACCCGAAAAAACGCAATAAATACTGGCATTTCTAATAGATTTTTTTTGGTAATAAATATGTGTTATTTATATTTGTAATCAAAAATATTATTTTACGAATATGGAAATATCAATCAAATTTTTATTGTTTTAATTTTTAATAAAACGTGATTCAGTTTAACAGAAATACATTTTTTTAGAAAAATAACAAATTATAAATTATATTTATTCTGGATAATCTTTACACTTCCGTTCTATTGTAAGTTTTTGCTTGAAAGCATATGTATGATTGGATTAAAAAATGTATTATCGGGTTCAGTATCACCGTATACATCAGCATACATACATGATATACGAGAAACTGAACCGTATGGTATCAAGCCACTGAAACCGTTGATTCACAAAGAATGTTGCTGTGTTGGCCAAACTATTGGTGAAAATAAAATATTATGTTAAATAATTTCTTTTGAAATAAAAACTATTTTTTTGTTAACTTTCTTTTATGAGCCAAATATGTCATAAAAGCTATAAATAAGCACACCATGCTATCAAAAAAGATAAAAACTTGGTTTCTAAGTGATTAATTTTCTCTAATTTGTAGATATTTAATAAAATTATTTATATTATACAAATATTTAGTCGATTCATGTCCGTTATTGTAGACTGTTTGACATTTTTTAAATTTAAACTTCAAATTTCAATTAAATTTTATTTGATTTTATTTACAGTATTATGCTTTTAAAATTAAAATTAAACACTTCTTTTGCTTAAAAATTGCTGCGATTCCGTGTATTGCATATTATGTATATTACGAATAATTCTTTCTCGGACAACTTGTACTCTTTTTGAATCTATTGTTGTTCCCCAGGCAATAATATTATAAGATATATGTGAATAAACTAAAGCGTAATAAACTTGCAGTAGGTATTAATATGATACAGTCCGTTTTAATTTTAAAATAGGATAGTATTCACTATATAATTTTTTTAATACATATTAGATTTGCCGATTCCATTTTAATTCCAAATCTATGCAGCTTATGGTATTATGAACAATGGTAGTTTTTCCTATACATATTATTTAGTTGTTTGTTTAAATTTGATTATTTCTTTAATTTCTTCAATTATGCGTTCTATTTTGATCAAAAGTTGCTCCAAAATATTCATTTCTGCAATTGCGGAGACGGCATCTGCAAAATTTGCTACAAAATCAGCTGTAATATATTCATATAAATAATTTATGTAAATGATAAATATTATAGGGTCTAGAACTGAGCCTTGTTCCACACCCATTGGAATATTATATATGCTAGACTTAGTTTCATTGATATCAATGAACAATAAAATAATTCGTTTTAGAGCAATTCCTTGAATTCCGTAATTTTCTTTCAATAAATTTTATAGAAAAAACATTATACAATACGATTTGCACTTGACAAGTTAAAGAATAATCCAATAAACAAATAATTAGCGTCTATAGTTTTGTGTATGTATTCAATAAAATAAAATATTGTTGTCTCCGTTGATATATTTTTGACAAATCCATGTTGAGTTTAAGATTATATTTATCAACTTCATAGTTGTTGGCCAATAATGCTTTCGTATATTTTTTAATAGGAAATTGGTCTGTATGTTTCTATATCCTTGGTTTACTGATTAATTTATCAATTGAGTTGATTTTATTTTATATATACTTTAAAACTTTTGTGGAAATTCCGGGATCTTTTCTTATTTAGTTTTTGCATTGCCAATTTTGAGGATATCTTCAGTAACATTATATATTGCCATTGTATTTGAATAATTTTGTGAAGTTAGGCAAGATGTTGAAGAATGTACTTCAATGCGACTTTTGATTTTTTGAGAAGCAGCTGTTAAAAAATGCATTCTAAAAGCATTTGCTATCTCATTCGATTTACTTTGTATTGTATTTCTATTACTTTTCAATTCAATATATTGTTTTTCTTTGTTTTGTCCCAACACCGCGTTTAAAATGATCTACATGGTTTTTGTTTTATTGTTTGATGTCTCTATTTTTTGTTTAACATTATTCATTTTTGTAAATTTTACTAGTTTGCGGTGAGGTGAGCACAATTAGTTATTTTATAAATTTTATTACTTTCGTTACAAAAGTTGATTTTTAGAGAATAGCATTGCACTTTCAGTTTATTACTAATATTTTATGTCGTTTGAGATCCATAGGTATAATAATTAATAATATAAATCATATGGAACTAGTTTTATCTTAATTATATCCAATATAATTTTATATGATGCGTGAAAGTTTTAATTAATCTGACCTATAGATTATGCATACATTATATTACATAACGAAGTTTATTTAAATTAGTACCACAAAAGAATGATTGATTGGAATTACTGATATCTACTAATTAATGTAATTCTAATACTTTTTAGATGATTGGATGATACAAAATAAGTGCTACTACGAACGCTCTGAACACGATTCAAATATAACGGTTTCGTATGTTATTATGTGGTATATAAATTGCATAAGCATAAGGAGACATTAAAGGTCTGATACATTCATTCATTAAATAAACAACAAAATTTGTTATATCATACAAACGTGATGTTTATCAACGTCTATAATATTCAGTACCAAGTTGTCTAGTGAGATTAAACTTTCTGAATAGGAGAGAGTTGAGCCGTATGAACTTTCTCCTATAGAGAACTTTATTTATGCCCGTTTGCATCAACATTACTTAGAACTTAAACTGAACTTAAAATATTAAGGGTGGCAAATTTCATTGCAATACACAATTAAGAAAACTTTAATTAATAAAATCAAAAGTTTTTATAATAAATCATAAGAAAAAATGAACAAAACGAATCAACATAAAAAGCTTATAGTTCTGTCTGTAAACATACTATGAATTTCAGCAAAAAATCACATACAAATAATTTACATATTTTTCCAATAGATACATTTAGATTATAGAATTACAGCAAAATTATTTTAGTAGCAATATTATACTGAATAGTAAGTTTTGATCTTCTTAACGACATTTGATTTAAATGCGCTAGAGATGTAAGAATAATCTAAACGTATTATCACCACTATTGAAAGATTGTCTCCATGAAAATTTATCAGTACGTTTGTTCCGTACATTTTCGTCAGAACTATATTCCAAAAGTGTTACATTCACCTATACAGACTACTGACAAAAAATATAAACTACCAAATAGTCAGAAAACTAGATGAATACCAACCATGCAAACAGGTAGGATTCAGAAAAAATTAAAGAACAAACAACTACCTACAAACGATAAAAATTATAATAGAAAAGGCATATAACTACGGATATCCAATATATTGGGTCTTTGAAGATTTAGAAAAAGCATTCCATAGTATAGACACACGGGCAGTCTAAAAAACAATGGTAACCGACTTATGAATTTAGGAAATGTTTACAACATGATTTGGTACAAAACTTGACGATCAATCATACAAACCAGATAAAAATAGTAAACAAAAAAGTAAGACTTGGATGATTTGCCTTTGCAAAGTTAGCAGTCGTCCTAAGGAATAAATAGATAACCATCTAAACATCTAAAATTGAAAGTTTTTAACTAATGCATACTTCCTATCCTAATATATGGTGCAAGAAATTGGACAACAATAAATAAAAACATCAAAGTATTAAGGATTGCATAAAGAGTAATAGAAACAGTCATAACATAAAAAAATAAGTACCTCAATAACTAAATAAGAGGCCTGACCAGAATCTACGACGTAAAAGAGCAAGTCACATACCTCAAGTAGAGGCAGACTATGTAGCAAGGAGCGACTAAATGAGATGAGACAAACCAATTATTAAATGAGTAAATGATTACCACCTATACGCTGTACAATGATATAAAAGAAAAAGCTGAATTGGCATGGATTCAAATAGCTCAACATCGGAATCAGTGGAAGCAATCCGGGTAGACTTCCATTCAGAAATGGATATAGAAGGCTACTGGTGGTGATGATAATTAGTGTTTTTGCTCTGATCTCTATAGATTTATTTACTCAATTGTTTAATTCTCATTTTGTCTGTTGGGGCTCTGACTATGAAACAATTACTAAAGCTTTTTAAAACTAACAGCAACAATTTGTAAATTTAGTAGAAAGTAATATAGAAAGATTTTAATAAATAGTTGGCACTCTAGAATGTTCATTTTGAAAATTATATAAATTGTTTAGTAGCTGCGGATCAATACTTTAAGCTGCATTGAAAGGTTAAATAAATCGACTGACTAAACTACAAACAAATGAATTTTAATATTTTTTTGTTTATTTATTTCAAATTAACAATAACAAATTATTTTCTGGATGCAAAATGAAATTAATTGTGGTGTTGCAATACAAGGTGTTTCTTTAATCTGTAACAATAAAATACCGATGTATTAATTTGCACTAAATCTTTACTTTTTTGTTTACTTTAAAACATTTTGTAATAATTAGTTAAAAAATTGATAAGCAATAATTTTATAAAACTACTAAAATTGAAGCAAGATTAAAGTGTTTGTTATTTGAAGTACTTCATTAACTCAAATCACCTCGTTTGTCTATTATGAAAAAATAAACTAGAGGTCGCAATGCTTACTCAAACTTTTCCACTAATAATATATTTCCGTCATCAGTTCTTAACGTTAAAAAAAATCATTTTAAATTCAATAAGTTAAGTAGAATGTTTGCATGTGTTGGTGGAGGATAGTATAAAAGTAAAGGTGGAACCGATCGACTTACTTTACTTGTCCTGCTTTTATTTCATTTTAATTTATATTTTTATGTTTCGCGGGTTTTGACACTAATTTGACACTAATCACGTAGGTTTTGTTATTTTGCATTTGACCATCTCAAAAGCACCATCTCTTGGTTTCTTATTCTCAAAATTTTTAATGAAACAGAATCCTACAAATCTACTAATTAGTTTATATGAAATTTTGTTATACATTTCATAGTTTTCTTGTAAATTGGCAAAACTTAATTTTTTTCATTTCTAATTTGTTTGTATTAGCTAGGTATTAAAATATCAATCAAAAATTATTTTAATTCAATTTCTAGGGATAAATTACTTTAGAATTGTAGTTGCTCATTTCTTGATTTGTTAGTCTGTTCAAATCGAGGCTGTTTATGGCAATTTTTGACGAAAAGCTGACACTTTGTGTTCTGATAAATTCCTCAAATTTCAGATCAATATTTTAAAAACTGTTCTAACACGCACAACTCACATACGTATATACATACAGACATTTTTCTAAAAACCACATTTTTAGATTTGGCATTATTATTCGACATCCAAAACGTATATTTCCGTTGAAATTTCAATTTTTTTTCTTTATATAGGGGGAAAAGTAAAAATCGGTGTAACTTTTACTAAAATGTATTGATTTTATTGGTAATTTTAACTTTGTTTTGGTCTATTATAAAATGAGTATAAAATTAGATTGATTTTTGTAATTTACTATTATTAACTAAATTTTAAAATCATTTGAAACGCCGTTGTTTGTAATTCTTCACTTTTTATTAAATTGTTGTTAATTAATAGATAAAAGTTTTATATTATTTAAAAGCAGTCAATGTTAACACTTTCTCATGATATTTAAGAAAGCTCGGTGAAAATACTTGCAAATAAAGTTATGCTAGTAATTATTGTATGTACACCACATATTCAAATTATCGCTTCTGCTAGTCACAATTAACAGAAATATTAGTTAACCAAGTTGACATTATGGAAATTGCTTTCCCTTTTATACTGTGACTGTAATAATTACAAAACAAAAACAATTGCTATTACAATTTGTTAAATTACTGCGCACTATGGTGTTCATAAAATGACCATTTGTTAAACAACTATAAAAATATTCGACAATATTTGACTACTACTTGTATTCTAACTATTTTTCGATAGTAATTTAGTTTAATTAATGACAATGATATTTGTACTCTAATTTATAGTCGATTTATTTATTATTATTTAATTTATTATTGTTTAAGAATATAAAACTAATAATATAAGCAAGTGTAACTAATATATATTATTATACTCTTATGTCTATGTTATGTCTTGACATATACACATACAGCATGTTGTATTAATTAAAATATGTTTAATAGAAATGTGTGGCAAGGTTGTCAGTATCTTGTTATATAATAGAATTTGTGTTATCTCTATATCTCGAACTCGAAAAGGAAATTTTCAACAATTCAGTAATCAAGTTGAGAATATTTTAAATGGCGCAGTAGTTAACTATAAATATGTTACACTAATGGGCAATTTAAACATAAATCCATTAGACAAACAAAGTAATATCTCAAAAATGTTGTTTGATATGTTTGACTTTTATGAAATAAAGTCACTTATTAACCAACCTACAAGAATTGATAGCCGCATTGGTTTTATTTCCGCCACGCAACTACACAAAACTAGGCTTATCAAGTGCAAAATTTTCTGATCATATAAGACAAATATTTTCATGTACCATAAATTCAAGCACCACAACTACCATAAAGCGAGAGAAAAATAAAAACTCAACATTTTAATCAAAATACTATGTCATATTTTGCAAAAACCTTTATACATCATTATGATTTGAACAATCAATTTCAAAGTATAAATGATTATTTTCAAAGCTTCTAGAACTATTTTAAGTGGAGCCTAGATAACACCCACAAACTGTTATTGTAATAAATATAGGAACCGCAACAAGTAAACTAAACAAAAATATAACTCGATAAGCCAATGATTTAAAGTTTTTATACTGGTATCAAAATCAGTAAAAATTCCTGAAATTACCTCATCATTTCATGAATTAAATGCTAATTTTAGACATAGTATTATTTGCAATAAAAAGTTATATAAAAAAGAAAAAGTTCGCAAAAGTAAAAAAAATATAAACATTGAGATAAGTAATATAATTATTTTGTAACAGCGGCATCAAAAAGCTATTTATCAATTTAGCGATAATATTCGATACACTTACAATGGGCTTACAAATGACAAATCAATGTATACCAATAACAACAGAAAAAGTTATAAATATTATATTAAACCTAAAAAATAAAACATCTAAAGGTGTTGACAAAGTGCTAATTATTAAATTAATTATTAAAGAAAGGTAACGTCATACTAGTTTTTAAAAAGGCAACACCCAACTTCTTGAAAATTACAGACTTATTACCCTGATAAGTTGGTTTTCAAAAAATATAGAAAAAGGCGTGTGTAATCAACAGAATTACCGATTTCATCAACAAATATGACTTATTTGTAGTAGATAGTCAGCATGGATTTCGCGTTGGTTGATCAACTAAAACCTCATTGACAGTTATAATCCAAAGCATATATGACAAACTTGATAAAACACGTCACGATACTGTTCGAAGTGATTTATTGAGAATAAAATTAGAGAAACTAAGAACTTTATAAAATTGGCTTATATATTTAGAAAAAAGGTAGTAAGGACAAGAACAAATAGGGTAATAGCAATGAAGATTTACGACATATTACAAATGAATATAATAAGAATAAGATTCGTTAGAAGAAGTATACAGCAGAGTAAAAAAAGTGATTCAATATTTGAAAGGTTTTTATATCAGTAATGCAGCTGTGAAAATTTTTATTTAATAACATTTCTTTGGGCTGGGTTAACATGTGTCTCAATTTGCCTCTTAACAACTTTCAAATATGATGACCCACCATGTATCACCTCATTTAAAATGTGTTTATGTTATTAGTAAGTAATTTAACTGTGCATTTAATTTTATTTTTTAATTTGTTTGTGGTTTATTTCTTTACAAGCGGTATCACTTTTAAAAGGTGGTTTTGGAAAGGAGAAACTTTGGATATTCAGGGATTTCAAATATGTTGCCTACTTTTCAAATGAGGTGTCTTGAAGGTGGGTAACCATATTTAAAAATTTTCAATAATTTGACGTGCTGGAGAAACTGAAACACATGTTATCTTAACAATATATCAGAAAATGTCCCTTTCAAAAAAATATTGACGTGTTTTGGGAGTTTTTTATTTTGTCCAGCTTTTTGAGATATCTAATATTGTAATTTTTGCAAAAATAGAACGCTGTATATGAGATGACTATTTAAAATGTAGTTAAATGACCAAAAGACTAAGTAGTAAGTGCTTTAAAAATGAAAGAGAAGTAAGACAAGTTTATTTTTATTGCCAAAACTGTATGTCGGAAAGATGGTAGAGTAGTACTAGTAAGAAAAGAAAGAAGTTGGAGAAAATCATTGATTTGACTTGCGGAAAATAATTTGTTTGCAGAAAACACAATAGAACTGAAGATGCTAGTTAAAGATGCTAGTTAAGAAAGTTGATAAAATTGTCAAGTGTTATGTGATAATTGATAATACAAGATTAAAACAATAAAACTACTTTTTTACATCACTATATATTTAGTCACACTGTGACTGCATTTTTGACTAAACCTCAGTCATTATCAGACGTTACTGAAATAAATTAAAATAGAAACAGTTAATTTATATAAGAAAAAAGATTAAAATTATAAATAAACTCGTTAATTGAGAATAACATTATTTAAAAATATATAAAACACATTAGTATAAAAGAAAATATTAAAAATTAACAATATTTTTAGGATTAGCAAATAAGCATAGTATCTGCTTATTTGCTTCAATGGAATCTTAGTTTTGACCATAATTTTATTGAAAACAGCTTGTTTTTCTTTTTATGTTAACTTAGTCTGTCTTTTCTTATTTTTAGTTGTTTCATTTTTAGTCTGTTGCTTTCTTATTTTTTGGTTTATCCATTTTTTTGGTTTAATTAATTTTTTTTTCTTAACACCAGTATAAGAAAAATAATGCAGTTTTAATCATTTGTCTCTATCTAGATCAACAATTTATATTGGCATATCATCAGAGATGTAATTTCAAAATGTCATATGAAATTGCAAATAATAGAAAAGCAGATGCCCAAAGAAATTAAATTAAATTAAACCAACAAAGAGAAAAATAATACTATTAAATTTAGAAAACAAATATAAAACTTAAAAATGAAAATACTTGTATCAGTATTTTCATTTTTCTACAAATGTTAAATATAATGCTCAAATTGCAACAATTTTTAATGCTGTTGCGGAATGACTTAAAATGTCATTTGTTAACTCTTGCCCGGATTGCCGCAACAAAATTAATACTTAAATATCATGCTTTAATAATAGTCAATTTAATTTTCTTGGCTTTCTTAACTCTTGTTTGGCAAGCATTTGCAAAATATTGGAATATTTACTCTATGACCTATATTCAGCTATAAATTCACAAAGTGGGCAATTCCATTTAAAATCTTTGAAAGATGCTTGATCTACGGGCGGGGAAACTAACACATCTGCCAAAGGATGTCAAACGTTGTACCCCTCAAAATAAAAATTAACTTGTTTTTCAGTTTTTTCTTTTGCTCCAATTTTCAGACACTTAAAAAACCACTCTATGTAATATAGAACAATAGCGTTCTAAATACAATTTATTGTCGCCTAATGCACAGTTACATTTAACTATTTGAGAACATTATCATTTACTAACAAGCATTATTTAAAATAATCACATTTTTAAAATAAAATAAACACAATTTATTTTTATTTTTATGTTACAGGAAATCTTAAATATGGCTCCAAATCTAATAGGAACGTCAGCACTTTTTATTGCTGAAGCAACAAACAATGCAGATTCATTAAATCTTTCTAAAAATCAAATTATCTTACCACCAAAACGCATTTTGCGGCCAAGACAACAAGAACCTGCATATCGATGGGATATTGTTTGGAGAAACGTTTTAGGAATGTTCTATCTTCACATATTTACGTTATATGGAATATATTTATTTTTCTTTGTAGCATCATGGAAAACGTGTGTATGGAGTGAGTAAAATTTTATTATATAATACAACTTTGCAATGCATTTAAAAGTAATTTAAAAATTAAGTTTGAATACATTATTATATTTATACATTTAAATAGTACATAATATAATATTAATAATGGTAGTAGTAACGATAACAAAAGAAGCAACAGTAAAATACTTTATTAGGCTTAGTATTTATTGCATTTTTAAATTGGTTTATTTTGATTTAATATACTACTTAACAAACGAACTCAACCAGTTGCATATGATCATGCATGTTTATATTTTTAATTGTTTCTAAAAAAGCATGTAGACACTGTTTTATAGAGTTTAAGTTATAGATATTTAATTACAATCTGTCAAAACATCAACTTAAATCTTGATAAATCCACCTTTTTATTTATAAAACTAGAAAAGTATAGTCATAAGATTAAATGAATTCAACAAAAACAAGAGAATAAATAAGGGACAAATAAATTAATAGAGTGTTTCGCATCTTTGAGCGATAAAAAGTTTTGACATTTCATACAGCGCGGTTGTTGTATTTACTAAATATTCGGAATTACAGACGCAAATGACACAATATTGATCCGCGCGACATATTAGGCTAAACAAGAAATATCGTTTCAGAATCGCGTTGCGTATTTGCGTATATCTGTGGTATTACCTTATTCGATAATTTTATACTATAATGTAAACTAATTTTATAAAGAGTTAATTTTATTTCTTAATTAACTTTCCTTCTAGCCATGATTTGATTGTATATCATTTTGGGACATTTTTACTAGTACATTTGAGGTGCACTTTATGGATGAATAAATCAATGTCAATTTACTCATTGTTCAATTTTTACAAAATAAAGACCGTTTTACACTTTGTTGGATTCTCCGTGGAATTCTCCGAACAAATCCTGTTTTACACACAATCTTAAATTCAAGATAAGACAATATGAAAAACCAATAGATGGTGCTTTTGAGAGCTGCTTTATATTAAATATATTATACAGAAATGGGAATTTTTCATATTCCTGAATCAGTAATTCAACCTCCTTTCTTGACCAGTATATTATATATATATATATATATAAGTAAAATTAAGATATAGGAAAACAAAACTACTACAAATCAAGGTTAAAGTAAACAAACACAAATGTCTCATTTTTGTGACCGTTTCAGTTATGCCAGAGCAGTATTTTAATGATTGCACAAATGCATACGGAAAATATATGCTCAACAAAAAATTATAAATAATTTCACTGCACCCCCCCATTCACAGCTATGTAATTAATTAATGTGAAATCTCCTGCAAAACTATGTAGCGGAAGACATGGAACAAAGCTCAATGTTATTTTATAATGATTTTCAAAAAACTTAGGTACAACTAATATTCATAAACTTTTTAAAAACAATCAATATCTGTTTGAGTTTGTTTTATTAGTTATTTATTAAAAAACCGATTATGACTTGGTCGCTTTTTTTATCTTCTTAATTGTACTATTTACTTTTAATTTAAAAATAGCCCTATATTATAATTATAAACATTTAAGAAAAAAATAATAAT
>JARJEC010080759.1:0-18014 GCA_030264575.1 Tachinus sp. AB-2021 | reverse complement strand
CTCTTGCGCTTTTTGCCAAGCTCTATGCCTTTTTTTCTCGTCAAGACATTTCTTCAATATTATTTTGACAGCCCTCATTAGCCTGTTCACTGCAAACATTAGCATTTCGCAGGATATTCTGTCTTCTCCGGAAGCCTTTCCATTTTTTAGTTGTTATAATGCTTTCTTTATCTCGGAGATGTCTATTTCCGGAATCTCTTCTGAATTGACGTTCATTACTAATTCGATGTTTTTGTTTTGTCTATCAGGTGTCGTTGATTCATAAAGGTTTTCGTAAAACTGCCTTATACCCTCTAGTATTTCTTGTTTATTGTGAATCATGATGCCGTTTTGGTTTTTAATTTTATGAATAGTTGAAATATTAAATACTTGTTTAAAAGTTATCTAAATTTAGGTAGCTATATGGGAGAGCTCGTACCTACGTGATTTCCGCATCGCATTGAAGCAGTGTGCACTAATATCCTAATATAAAGAACAAAATAATTATCTTGACAAGCGGCAATAATCAATTGTTGTAAATTTGGAAATTAATTTTAAGTGCGTTTTATATGGCTTCATAACTAAAATGAAGAAAGTAGAGTGCATTTAAAGTACATTTTAGAAAAAGTAACTTGTTTATAAATTTATTTTATATTTTAATTTTGCGTTCTTATCCGTAGTATCAAAAAAAGAAAATACTTTTTAATTACTTTTCTATCAAAATACAATACAAGTAAAATTGGTATATGCGTAATACCTTTTTGAAAAAAAATTGTAAAATATATGTTCTATTATCTAGGTTATATAGTAAATTTGCTCTTGGTGGACTCTGCCTTGCTATCGGGAAAGTACCAAAAGTCAAATTTTCTTCAACGTCTTCAGCCGCGTGCGCAAATTCAAATTCAAATTCGGATGTCATCTGACAGTGAACATCCTTAAATTCGTTTTATTTTACTTAACTATTTGATTTTTATTAGATTGTGATACTTGTTGTCTGTAGGGCATATTTTGTGTATCAAAAAGGATTCTGGTATTTTTATATTATTCTTAGAAAAAATAATTTCATTTTGATTTTATTAAAAACTTAATTCAAAAAATGATTAAAAACTCAAACAAAAACAGAAAAATATAATTAATTTTATACCGAGTCACCCAAGCTATAGATAAAGCTAAGTTAGACAAATAAAATGTATACAAGTGTATATTATATACATAAAAATGCTATTTATTATAATTTGTGAAGTCAGTATCACTTTCGGTTATTCCGGAAACGGATTTTAAACGGAACTAAATATATTTTTTTGTTATTTTGAATTAGTTCGACAATTTAAACACAAAAACGTATCGATCGACAATTTTTATCACTATGGCAGCAAAAAAATACATATTTGTTTCTGCATCTGGGCTTAAGTGGCAGCAAATTAGTTAAAATAGTTCAAAGCTGATAAAAAATTATTTAGGTTGTTATAATATAGGTTGATGTTGCGTTAATAGCGCTCTCTGTTGGGTTTCAAAGCACGCGTTTGTAGAGTAATGATTGATACACCTAGGTGTAGTTTGTTTTCTTTTCCTTGTTCATAAGTAGGACATGATGAGTCTTCTGAGTTTTGTTAAAGTTTAGATTTAGATTGTGCAAGTATTGGTGCATATGACGCTTTTTATGTAAGCAAACTTTAGTTAATAAACTGAAGTTGTTGTTGTTAAACTATTAGCCGTGACAAGAACTGCTGTTTTATTGGTTTTTGTATCTTTAACGTTGAGAAATCAGTTTTTTGTAACTATTAATTGTGTGTTTTTGTGCATTTTTATTATGATAGTTAAAATATGTATTTTTAAAATAAAATTATAGTTGTAAAGTAACAAAATACGTTTCGAATGTAAGTCAATCTTTGTGGAATTATTTCACTCGTTCAAAACATTTTTTACTAGAAAGAAATGTGACTTATTTTAAAATTTAGATTATTTTATAACTAACTTTAAAAAATTATGCTAATATTTAATATCAAACATATCTAGTGTTTACAAAAATTGTCACAGATAAGTTTATAGGTTTAGAAACTTCAACGCAATAAATTTTTACTACAAGGGTTGGTTTAATGGGTATTTGTTATTTACAATAATAATAATAAGATCACATTTATATTTTGTCTATTAGTAATTTCACTTCAAATCATAATTAAATAAAAAAGAGGGAGCAGTGCGGGACGCATGGTAGTTGAAATTTCTCAAAAGAAGTTGTGAAATTTAATGCCACATTAGATATTTCACATAGAAAAAATATTACGTATGTATGATGTGTCACACATCACATATACGTTTATGTTGGGCTTATGCAGCAGTTTTAGTTGTAAAAATAGAAATACAAATAAACACAGAAAAGTTCAATCATGCGCATGCCACGTAACCGCTCATTCAGTTGCTCTTTTTAGTTTTGCGTTATGGGCTTCCAATTTTCTGTACCAAAACCGCAGCTGCATGAATGGTAACATGGCATAATTGAAATTTATTATGATTATTTTTATTTTTATTACTATAGCAGAGGCATAAAACTAGTATTAATTATAATACAATTGTGCAAATGTGTAGTTGTCAATTCTATAGTTACGTGTATGGTCAGCAAAAAGCTTAACAAAAAATATTGATATATCAAAGTAGTTAGAGAAAAAACAGTATTTATTATTTAATTTTACAGCTAAGCAGGAGGTAAAATTGCCGAAACACTTTTCAAGTGCTAATGCTTTTGTTTAGAATATTCAACATAGCAAAACTTTATTTTAATAAACTGTTTAAAGCAAATTTATAATCGAATATAATTTTTATTTTTAGTTAAGAAGAAATTGGTAATAGTTAATAAATAATTTTTTACAGATTCTTATATAAATAGTTAAAGAAGCTCAGTTAACACTTATATGTCTTATAACAGTACATTTTGGCACTCTTTTTCCTATAGAATTAAGTTGTAGTTGATTTTGTTGAATAATTAAATAGGTTTAGTAGTAATAAATAGAAACACAAAAAAGAAAAAAAAGTCTTATATTATATTTTATTCAATAATTTATTCTAATAAAACTGTCACGTATCATTCTTAAATTTACAATCTATATGATCCACTAACTCCCCAGTTTGGTTTTGACTTTTCAGGACCTCTTACATTCTTTTCCCAGTTAGCATTAATATCATATTTTGGACTCTTGTGTTCAAAGCCAACACCGGCATTTGTTGTACCATCTTGTTTTGTTATATGCGGATTGAAAGTAGTCTGAGGTTTATTTATATTTGGTTGTCCTATATTTGGTGCACCTGGTTGAAAGGACCTTCTTTGTCGCACCAATATATACTCAACAGGATAATTCTCATCAGGTTGATATTGTTCATTTACTTCTTCTAAGTAATAACTTGATGGATCTGGATAAGAACAGACGATGGTCAGAAATCCACAGAAAACAATTAATTTCATCATCTAAAATAATAAAATAAGTTATTGTTAAAATAATAGAGTTAACACCTTGTTAAATAATATTTTAAAACATTTTATACTATATTAATATTATTATGGATATAATGTTACCTGACCTTTATTTTGTTAGATTATACTTTACTTATTTATTATTTAACATACATGAACAAATGTTAATTTGATACTGACTTGGTTTGGTTTTCAACGTTTTATATATACAATAAACTGAGACTGTAAAATTTGAGAATTTACATCACAACTCGGTAATTCCAAATGCACATCTTGCACAAAAATGAATTTTATTAATGCCGATAGATAGCAAATAATCAGTAATGTTTTTAAAGAGATAATCATGTTTTGCGTTTAATAAATCTAAAATTCTACTACTTTGTACATTTTCTAATTATTTTAAATATGGTAAACTCGGTAATTCCAATTGCACATCTTGCCCAAAAATGAATTTTATTAATGCCGATAGATAGCAAATAATCAGTAATGTTTATAAAGAGATAATCATCAAGTCAATATGTTTTGCTTTTAATAAATCTGAAATTCTATTACTTTGTACATTTTCTAATTATTTTAAATAAAATTATTTTAATAATAATAAATAAAATGCTTGTATTTTAATAGATTAATTATTAAAAACAAAGTTATAATATTTCTTTTTTGATATTTTATTTAATAAAAGTTTGAGTGAAAATAAATGCCTTTAATATTTAATTTGTTTTATTTTTGTAAATTGTTTATTCGTTTAGCATTTTCTGCATTTTTTTTTAATTTGGATTATATTGTTATACTTGATAATTTTTTTTTAATAATTTTTTCAATTTTATTTAATTGTTTTTAATTTAATTTTTGTAGTTTTTGTTTTTTTTTATTTTTGTTGATTTTGATAGTATTTTTTTAAAAATTATAAGTATAATTAATTTCTTTACAAAGAATAATTTAATATTAAATACAGAAATTCATCATCTAATAAATTAATGAATGAATTAATCAATATCCACAATTTCATTAAGTTTTAGAATTATTTAAAACACGTTACTTTGTTTAACCATAATTAATTTGCAGTGTCTCATTTGTACATGCAGCTGGACTTTATTGAATAGCAACAAACACGTTATTTAAGTGACCGTACTACTATTAGCTGTTATTTCTTGTCAATGAATGTTATAAAATTGATTAATTATTTTTAATTAGATTACAATAATTAATGGTTTTTTACGATAGTCATGCATTTTTGTTTAAATTTTTATTTTCAAAAATCTGCATGGCCTTGATACATTAAATTTAACATTTTATAGAGTTTTTTAAAATTACATTTTCAAAATAAATATAATTAAAGTTTTAATAAAATGATTAACTCTGACTAGTTTTTTTTTTTGCTTTTTTTACTACGAACATTGTATCATCTTTTGGTTGCAGTTAATTCTTATTTAACAAGGCCGCGTTTATTATAAAAATATTTTATATTATTTGTATTTATTCAATAAGCCAATGCCATTAGCATAAAATTATTATTTTATTTACTAAAATTTTAATTACTATTATCATTTGTGCATATTTGAAAACATTGTTAATATTTATAACGTACAAAAATAAATAATTGTAGTAGTAAAAAAGTACGTAACACTTTTTTCAATTACTACGCGATTTACAATTATTATAATCTTATGTTATTATTTTTAAGTTTGATTTGTGATAATATAGGAATAATTGAGATTAAATTATCTCAATTATATCTCATCATAATACTATTTTATAAGTATTTATAATTAAAATTAACATTATTGTGTTTAAAAATTAAAATTTGTTGTGAGCTATAATCAGTATACGTAAAATATAAATTCCCGCGGGCTCATGTAAATCCCCAAATAAGACAGCTTTCTATATATATATATATATATACATACGTTGGATAGCACTCACAAGTAATATAGCAATTTAAGAATTTGAATTAGAAGTGCACACAACAAAAATTAGAAAGGTATGAATTGACATAAATAATTACAATATTAATATTTAACATAAATAATAAAATTTAATTCATGAAATATTTTTTACCAAAATCGTCAGTTTTATGCTATTTTCCTGCTTATTTGCGCGCAAGAAAAGTGAATTTACTTTTAATTTTAAAATAATGTTCAATTAAAATTTTAAAATGCCGATTTCCCAAAATAGTAATACAATATATGTCCACAAAATATTTCTAACTATAAAATACTCGGCACAAAGTAGCTCCTTGCTAGTATAATTTTTCCTACAGTTGCATGTAAACAACTATTGACTCAATTTTCAATTTACCAATTATTGCAATTACTTAAATAATTATATAATAAAATTGTTTTTTATATTTCAGATGATAAAACTATTATTTTTCTTTGGAATGATTGCCATAGGCTACTCAGTTCCATATCAACTTACATACTACAATGATGAATATCAAAATGATTATAATCCTACGGAGTATATTTTAGTAAGAAATCGTAGATCATTCCATGTAGGTGCACCTGATATAGGATTACCAGATATTAACAAACCGGAAACATTGTTTAACAGCAATGTAAATTTACCTGATCCAGTCAAACCTACTGATTATAAAATTGATCATAGCAGTCCCACTTATGACTTAAAAGCAAGTTGGTCAGAGAATGTAATTAAACGTGGAAAATCAAAACCAACATGGGAAGGCAACGCAGTATTTAGATGGTAGTTAATATTATGACAAAATAAAATACGAGTATGTCAAGTTATTTATTAAATAAGTTATTTTTTTACAAAATTGTTGTTTTTCTGTAAATATTATTTGAAATTAAATTTAATTTAATTAACCAATTAAAAACTTTATCCAAAAAATGATATATCTCAAGAGTGCGCAGGAATGCCTCATTCGTTGGGTTCCAAGATCGCAGCGCGCCAACTTAAAAGGCCGTTACTCTTGTCAAGTACCCCTTTGTTTTCAACTAATTAATTAGTAGTCAATGTAGTACTTGGTATTTATAGAACTTCCTGACTTGAATCTGCGTAAATGCGCCTCGTCCAATCTTAAATGTTTCAGCCAAGTCAATAATTGCTTTCTTTCAAAAAATACAATATTTCGTTAAAGGTTTGACTCTATTCACTTGACTGTAATGTTGACGCGCGCCTATCTATAACTAGTAGGAGTAGTTTTCACCAGTCTATTCTGGACAGATTTGCGACGTTGCTTCCAAGCGTTCGAGTACATTTAATAATGGTAAATAAGAGAATGAAAAATGGTTGGCTTTTGCTGCACCCCTTATCACTATATGGTAGCACTGAGAAGCATGCAATCTAATTGGACTCTGCGAACAAAGTTGCAGTTGGTAACTTGCGTGGCAAATTTTGTCTCGAGAAAGTTACTACTTACATGTTTTACGAAAAGCTTTTGTTTGTCGTGTTTTCTGACCTAGTCTTTCATTGATATTTTATACAGGGCCCCTGCGGTTGAGAGGATTTTCACTGTACCATTTCCTACACGCAGCTACAAGGACAACGACGCAATATGGCATCTATATTGCTGACTATTACATAGAACAAGTCATGTTCTTGAAAATTTGTGTAACCATTGCAATGTCGGTGAGGTTACATAGAGGAACAATGTACATGACACCTTTATCCAATAGAAGGTAAAAATTAAGGGCTTTCATACAGGACTTGCAAAACTTGTTGTAGTAACTAACTTTCTTGAAGAATATTTTTGTACTCTTGTTCCTCTGAGAATAACGGCAAGCAGGGCGCGGAGGGGGTAGCCAATAAATAGTATCTATTTTATACTGGGTCTTTTTTTTGTGTAACGTCAATCTAGAAGAAAGTTAAAATGTCTTGCATGGTTGGGTGTAATAAATTTATTTTTTTATTATGAGAATTGTTTTCATAGGAATATATTTTTTTGTTGTAATATTTATGTATAAATATTGAATTAATTCTAAATAAAAACTCTATTTCAATTTAACTTGCAAATATACTTTGTTGTTTACTACAATTGGATATTATAATATTGAAAAGTGCAGTATAATAAATAGTGCTTAATGTTGGTCGGGAAAATTAAAGAATTCCAACCAGGTGTTAAAAATTGAAACTCACACACACACACACACACACACACACACACACACATATATATATATATATATATATATATATATATATATACAGCTGAAATAATATTATATTGCACATAACATTGACGAAGAAAAAAAAAGCGGCGACATTGCTAGAGGTGCGAACTCATGGTCGATTTATGCAGTCCGGATAAGCCTGAAAAGAAGACAAACTTCTGGTGAAAACAGTTAAACATCACTTGCATCCTGAGCCATCATTCATAGCAGAGCAACACAAATTTTGCCAAAGAAGACAGAAAAAGGGAGACGATAACGCAATACATGCCAGTCTGCAAGATCAATTAGTCTTGAGATTGGCTAGTGAATCAATTAAATAGCGTTTAATTACTGAAATGGGTGGGCTAACACATATTAAAGTTTATAATATAGCTAGAAATATGGAAGCAGCTGAAAAAGAAGTGAGTTATTTGGAATCTAATCAACACACGAGCAGGTTTATAAAATACAAATTCAGAAAATTTAGTGCATCACAACGCAATAACACCGTGGCAAGTCGAATTGCTAAGGAAGCTCAAGCAAATGTTTTTACCGAAATTCCATTTGCGATCTTTGTAAGAACGAAGGACATCTCTAATACGTTTGTTCACAAGATAATAATAAAATAGAAATTTTTATGCAAATCAAAATTATGATAATTTTGTAAAATTGAATAATGAAACGGGTACAGATTTGATTCTTTAATAAATTTATATTATATCATTACCAATGCTTCAATTAAGATCACACTTAAGGTTGAAAATGTTAAATTAATAATGGAAGTAGATACAGGATTTGAACTTTCTGATAAATTATATGAATTAAACTTTAAACATATTACAATAATTAAATCAAAATTAAGATGACAATTAAATTGTCATCTAGCACAAGAATTCATATTAAATCAATGGGTTATATCAACGCGGAGGTTAAATTTAATTAAATCAATATAATGTTAAAATTGTATATTTTACCTAATGGTGGTCCATCTCTTTTTTTAGACAATTGCTACGTGTTTTAGAGATTAATATTATATCAATAATACTGCAATAAATAGCATAATGACGGAAAATGATAGTTTGATGAACAAATTGATTACTGAATACAAAACTATTTTTTATGCGGGTTTGGCAAAAATTTTATATAGTAAGGTTAAACTTTATCTAAAAGAAAATTAATGCAATTCCTACTTTTTGTAAAGCACATTCACTGCCGATTGCAACGAAAAACAAAGTGAAACTTATATTAAATAAGCTTGTTGATGAAAATACAATTAGTCCAGTACACCATATGGGCAACACCCATTGTTCCGGTTATCAAGAAAATAAAAATGTTAAAATATGCGGCGATTTCAAAATTTCTGTAAATCCTAATTTTGATGTACATAAATATTCAATACCAAAGATAGAAACAATATTTTCAAATTTTAAAGGTAGAGTCCTGTTTAGTAGAATTGATTTGTTTCAAGCTTATTCACAGATTAAATGAGAAGATTCAAAAACAATTCTAACAATTAACACATACAACGGTATTTTTACTTATAATAGATTATCGTAAGGGGTGGGATGTCTTCGGCACCGCCAATATTTCAAAAATGTAATAAAAAATTTGGGAAAATCAAAGGCCTTTTAACATATTTTGACAATATTTTGATAACAGATAGAGATACTTTAGAGCACTTAAATTTATTAAAAGAAGTTTTGGAGCAGATTAAACAATGTGGGTTTAACATAAATTTAGAAAAGTGTTTATTCTTTAAAGAATCTATTACATATTTGGGTTTCACAATTGATAAAGAAGGCTTACACCCCTCTAGATAGATAAGATTATTTGATCCAAGAAGTCTTGCGTTACGGTTGAGTGTTGAAAATGTATTAATTTATTATAATTGTATATATTCTTATAAAACAATTCCCATAGAATTGTTTTATAGGAATATATTTTTTGTTTCTGTCACCAGTTCTCCATATTACCTACTGCTTCTTTAATAAATAATAAACACAGCCAATGACCATAGTAGCCAAAGTTGTAAAAAATATTTACATGTATATATTTTTTATTTACATGTATAAAATCAATCTAATGTTATATTTTAATCTACGATCTAATCACCAAGACTATTTTATTGGCCCTAAATATTTTCGAACTGTGTGCAAATGCTTTAAACTATTGAAATTGATATAACCGTGCTTATGTGTTTTTTTTTAAATTTAAAAATTTTTTTTTAAGTTTTCAAAAATCAATTAAATTGAATTTACTTCATTCCTCAAAATTTCTGTTTTATAATTTTAATTTCTTTTTTAAAACAATGAACGTAGTTTGATATTTTTTTCAATTATTTTTGCTTTGTTGTATGAAAAGAGAGCAGAAATTTATTCGAAACACTAAATATCCCTACATTCAACCAGTATCACAAATCCAATTTTTGCATTGAAACACATATTTTTAAATCACTTTTAGAGAAAATCAAATTTGTAAAAGTAATGTTTTAAACAACACTTTTCAAATGTTATATGTATTATGATTTATTAATATTTAAATAATATTAATTGTATATTAAATGTAGTTCATGGAATTTATAATGTACTTTTGACCAGTTGCTTCTGATTGGAATAACCAAATAAATAGTTGCTGACGGAGCATGATGTAATTTCTAAATTAATTAGTTATATTTTAATTATACTAATCGATTCCCAATAAACACTTTTAAATTCCAACCAATTAAATAAACAAGTTTGTTTGGCTATATATATAAAATAATATATCTTTTAGTATTAGTCAATTGAACTCAACAAAGAACTGCAATGAAATATGTAAGTTGAATTTATTTATTTTTTTGAACAAATTTAACTGTTTTTAAATTTTAGATTGTCTTGGTATTTCTCTGTACATGTCTAGTTATCTCAGCGAATCCAAGTTTGTATTTAAATGATAGAACATTAGATTATAAAATGGAATATTTGGATGAAAGAGAAGATGCAATTAAGGAACCTATTCGCATAGAAACTATATTGATGCGGAACAGGCGTACTAGTTTACAAACTATTAATTATTATTATATTTCTAGTAGTCACAGTATATAGTAATAAAATTATCTACATAATTTTATTTTTAGTTTAATAAACATTTGTAAATCACAACAAAGCTTATAAACGTGTTACAAGCGCAATAAAAATTGCATGTCGATACATTTTAGACAACATAATAACTGAAATTTAATTTGTTGAAATCATAATAAGTTTTATAAAATTTTACTTTATTTTTTAAAGATAATGATAACAATCTACTGAATATTAATGCAATAATGCAATCAAAGACCACTATAAATTTGAAAGAATGTCAATTTTTAAATATATTTAATTGGAAAATATCTGGCTATTAATAACATAGTAACAATTTACAATCTTAATTATATATTACTATAAGGATCCGATCCGCATTGCTAGCCCTCTTATATTATTAAAAAAATATATTTTTTTAAGTAGATAAGAATCAACTTTGCTATAAAATAATGTATAATAAATTGGAACAAACAAACAAAAATTTGATCAAATGTGTATGTAATTTTCTTTAATTATTCATAAAATATTGAAATTTTTAGTAGCATATCAAATTTTTTAAATAGATAAAATTGAACTCGCTGGTATTTAAAGATACCTTTTAGATAGATCCAAATAAAGTGACTGGCATGGAATTTTTTAGAATTATTTATAGATTACTAAAAAGTTTAAAAACTTTAAACTTTTTTAGAATAAACTGACTGGCATTCAACTCGTTTAAATGGATCAAAATGACAGTATATTTTAGTTCAGTATAGAATTTGTTTAAATTTATCAATGTTTTCATTTTTTTAAATATGCTAGCTGTTTTTAAAATATTGTAAATTAATCAGAACAAACTGTCTGGTACTTATTTAACCGTTTTAACAATATAGTTTCTAGTTTCTATAAATTATTCAAAGTTTTCCCATTTTTAAATATACCAGCTGCATTTTATTTTTAAAATGATCAGAACAAACTTGCTAGTATTTAACTTAAAAAAAAAATCAAAATATACTGAGCGGTTAGATTTTTTCAAATAATCTGTTTTCCATTTTTTTTAATGTTCCAGCTGCATTTCAAATTTTTTTAATTGATCAGAACAAATTGGCTAGTATTTAAGCCTTTAAAATTGATCAAAATGTACTGACCGTTAAGGAATTTGTTTCAATTATTTAATGTTTTCTATTCTCTTTAATTTACCAGCTACAATTTATTTTTTTAAAAATATATCTTTGTATTGATCAAAATAAACAGACTGGTATAGGTTAATTTCAAATTATTTAATGTTTTTCTGTTTTTGTAAATATACCAACTATATATTTTGTATATATATATATATATATATATATATTTCATTTGAGTTTTTTATCTTAGGCTTAGTTAATGCAAAAAGATTAGTCATACATATATAACTGCATATTTTCCTAACTTACGTAATTTTAATGAATTGTTAATTTCAACATAGAAGGGCACCTATTTGTCACCGAGTCAACAATTCATTAAGGCGCAGCATTATAAGCGATAAAAGTAAAAACTATCAGTATAGAGCGGAAAACGAGCAATTCCAATCGACCTGTTCGTAGAGGAAAGGCAAATACTGTAGGTAAAAGCAAATGTATTAAGGCCAATGGCAATGATGAAAAACAACAAACCAAGCGATGGTAATAAAAATGGGACAGAACCGGCAAAGTTGTGCAGTGGACAAAACGCCTCATACCAAACCTGAAAAGGTGGATAAAGTGCAGCTTTAGAATAATGGATTATTTCCTCACACAAGTTTTAACAGAGTATGGTTTATATAGAACGTACACCAAAAGAATTGGGAAAGACAAAAAATCTAATATAACAAAGTGTGTGACGTGGAATATACGCTATTTGTGTGCTTTAGGTGGGTAGCGGAAGAAGAAACAAGGTGGTTTAGTACATTTATATACACTGTTTGCAAACCTCACACGGGAGTCGCACACTACTGGGCGAGGGAGAAACTTTGCTTAGTTTTCATAAAAGTTATAATATGGCAAATAATTAAAAATATCAATATTTATAATTTATTTTAAAAATACTTCTTAATTTGTAATCACAAATTACCACTTGAATGTTACTTTAACGCCCCAAGTTGGTTTGGACTTTTCCGGACCTCTTATGTTCTTTTCCCAGTTAGCATTTACAGCAATATTTTTATTTTTGTGTTCAACACCAACACCTACATTTGTAGTTCCTGCAGTTTTAGTAATATGAGGAGTAAAAACGCTTTCTGTTTTTTTGGTTTCTATATTAGGAGTATCCGGTTGTTCTCTCCTTTGTCGAACTAATATGTTTTCGTCGGCAGGGTAATATTCCTTTGGATGGTATTCAATATCTATTTCTCCAGAAACTATAGCAAGAAGCCCACAGAAAATAAGTACTTTCATCATCTATATAAATTAAAAATAAATTAATATTTTAGTTTAGTAAATTAATATATTCTCACCTTTGTTACGTAGCAAAAAACTGATACTGGATAAGTCTTACTGAATATTGGATTATATAGTATAATGTTGGGGATTTACAAGAGTTTCAGGGTTTTCTATTTTATTTATGTAAAAATTTAACTTTATTGTAAGGACACTATATATTACTTTATTTTATAAAATAATTATTATGTTATAGGTATTTTAATGCACAATTTTTTTTGTGAAATTTAAATAAGCTTATTATGTAAAATATGCCATGGCCGTTATAATTCAGTTTATGAATAAATATTATTTAAAATTTTAATTGTTGATAATATATATTTGTAATTTTAATTTAAAGAACGAAACTAAATAATTAAAATTGTTGGATGGCTAATAAAGTCTTACAAAAATTTCGTAATTTTTGAGGATGCTGAATAATTAATTATTTAATTTAAATTAAATAATTCTAAACTATTATTTAAAAATGTATGTTATTTATTGAAATTAGTTTTGATATTTTAATAATATTTTCAATAATGCTTGAATATTATTTTATTATTTTAAAATATGTTTTTTACACAATAATATTATGTTTTCTAGAAGTTTCATAGAAGAAATTTTAAGATATATTTGTTGAAATAAAATAAAGTAAAAAATGACATTAAATATAATTGTTATTTAAGCTAAACTCGTCTTTTAGTACGGAACGTCTTACCAGTTTGCAATTAGGAACTTTCAAAATAACCATGTGTGTGGTGATGAAAATCTCCTAACGGCTCTTGAAAATTGTTTTCAGTGTCAATTTATATTAAACGTTGGTATTGTTGAAGACCGACTGTCTTACACACATTTCAATTATTTTGCTATTAAATGCCTTAGTATATACTGATCCATGATGCATTCACTTTCTTGGAGCATATTAAGAAAACGTTTGAGAAAACCGCAATATGGTATAAAGTGATAAAAGTAGAAATCTTGAGAAACCTTTTGATCAGTGTTCAGAGAAAAACGTTATTAAGGGTAGCAAGTGTTTATAGAACAGGCTTGGCGTAGGCACTTCAGGTAGTAGCAAATACAGTACTTAAAAGCAAAGCGAATGTATTAAGGTCAATGGCGATGCTCAAAAGGAGAGTACAAACCATTAACCAATAGCAACAAAGATGAGACAGAACCGGCAGTGTTGCGTAGTGGACAAAACGCCAATATATAATATACATACTAAAACTACCAAGGTGAATAAAGGCAATTTCAATATCAATTTTTAATCATCGTTGAAATTGTTCGAGACCGACCGTCTTACTGACTCGGTATTTTAGTGCCCCAGCACATTTCTGTTATTTTGCTCGTCATTTTTTGAACTCAAATTAAGAAGATTGATTGATTAAGTGAACCACACTTCATTGAGGTGTCATTTGGAGTCGTTAGTATACACCATACTACTGCAGTAGAAAATGTAGAGGATTTGAGAAATAATAGAAGGGTGTATACAAAAAGAAAGTTTTGGTATTTTTGATAGATCATTTTCAACAGTATTTGTATTTAGTAATCTTAAAAATATTAAATATTATTTTTTTAAATCTAGTACAGTATCTTTGAAATAAAATCATTTTTAAAAATCATTTAAGGTATTATTACAATAATCTAAGGAATAACACTCTTAATTTATGTCTATTGTCTTAATTTCTAATGTTTGTCTGACCATTTATTATATCAAAAGTTGTACAGTTTTTGAAATGAGGTATTCCATTGGTTACATTGAAAAGAGCAGCCAATGAAATGCTGTATTTCAATAAACTGAACAATTTTTGATATAATAAATTGCATAATGTCAGACCGGCATAATATCAATGACTAACTTGGCATACTACTTTTTGAATCTCTCTGCCAATTTTTTGAATTGTTATTATAATTTTTTTATAAAATTACATTAATATAATATTGGTCTAGTTTGTTGAGCAGTATACATATAACAATGATATTGACAATATTTGAAAATTAAATTATCTAATTTTATTTCAAAATTTTGTATAATAATAATAATAATAATAATAATCTCTTATTCACTTCTGCCATACAATGGACATGAATTAAAGCAAATTACAAAATAAACGTAAAACAGTTTAAATATTATAAATAATTTGTTGGAAAAATAAAAGTTTATATATCAAAATTGTACAAAACAACAAAATTGTTACGTATCATATAAATATTCTTGTACACTGAAGAAACATCCAGCTACCAGAAAACTATACATTTTAGTTTTTGTATATAGTGATATTTTTTATATGTTGGCAATTTATTATATAGTTTCACACAGGCATATAACGAAGATTTGTTAAATGTTGCAGTATCGTGATGACTTATTCTCAAATGGTCCACATTTTGTGTATTACAACAATGAATTGAAGCATACGACACAACATTTGATATGTTTTTCTGTACATAATTAATACATTTAAAAACAAAGATGAAAGGAAGGCAGTGTTAAGAGATTATTAGACACAAAATAAATTTTGCAACTTTCAAGCCGCCGAAGTCCAACTAATAATCAAATTATTTGATTTGGCTGTATAAATATGCAATATATGTCAATGGCTTGATCACAGACTATAGCCAGCAATAATTTAGTATGTAATATATTGTGTCGCATACATATTCTACCTGACATAACTAATTTAGATTTTGATTAATCATTGTACCAAGAAATATAGCAGTTCTACTGAGTGGTTATCGTTGCAAATTTAGAAATGTATCTGACAAACTTTTACGTTTATCAAAATTTATAGTTTTTGTTTGTTTTTTTTTTCATTTAAAATAAGTTTATTTTTATGGCACCATAATTTGAAATCATTAATTATAAATGTAATTTTTTTTGCTAGTTTATCTTTAGTTTTGGCTGATACTGCAATAGATATTATTATTAAACATTTCCTTATTGCAGAGGTAAAGTATCCAAAGTAGTAGTAGAGGTTGGATGCTGGAAGGGAAGAGAACGTAGTTGTTTAATTTGGTATAGTCATTCCAATTTGAAGGCAGCCTGGAAAATTAACAGGTGGAGATGCCATTAAAGAGATAAATGTTTCTTAGGAAAAATGTTATATAGCGCTGAAAATTGGTACAGTGGTTGACTAAACAGTAGTAATGTAGGGAAGAAATTGCTACGTGGTCAGCGGAAGATGAGAGGTTGTCAGAAGCTCATAAAGCTAAAATTTGTGAAAAAAATCCACAATAAACATAGTTCTGCCAATTTTGAGCGCTATACCTTTTAACATTTATCATCAGGAAAATGTACCATTTTGATATCATCTCCACTTGTTAATGTTCTACGCACCTTTTCTTAGATCGGGTTTGGCTTTGCACTATACCTGAGGACTAATGCCTATAGCGAGTGGACACTTTTTCTATGTAAATCGTCAAATAGTTAAGCAAGTAAAACATATAAATACATACAAATCCGTAGTTTACTGATAATTAACTAATTAAACAAATATTTGTAGCAAATCGAACAAGTCATACATCAAAAAATACAAAAAACTAGAATAGACCAATTTTTGTAGAAAATTGATTGGACGCAAGTCAATGACTATTGGGTCTAAATTAAAAGAACATAATTTTAAAATTAATACTAAGAAACATTCCATTATTTGCTTAAGAAGTATACATTTTAGAATACATATATATATATAGAGCGTTTGTTTTAGTTTTGTTGTGGTTTGCTTTTGTAGGGTGTATTTTTAACAGAGTATTAATATTAATTTGTAAACATTTGATAGTATTTTAGTTTATTCTAATCTAATTGTTTTTTTTTAATATGTTTTTGAGAATATAATATAACACAACCACTCACTTTAACCTCATAATAAATAGCATTAGTAATCTTATATTCTACTTTGTATTATATTTTTTAAGTAGTAAAATGTATTGCTTTAATAGCAACATATTGTAACTTAGAATTACAAAATCAATTTGTAATATAGAATTGCAATCATTACTTTCCAAGGTCTTAATGGCATGTGATGCAGACACTTGTTTTGAGGTATGCGACCTCTCATCAGTGTACCTTGCAACACATCAAGCCAAAGACTTGGTATATTTTCATAATGAGAAAATATTCTTTTTATTTTCATTTATATTATGTCTGTTTTACACTGAACATTGTTCTAGTCATAGTAAGTGATTATATGCCTTATCTTGCGAGAAGAATATTAAGCCGAAAATCCATCTGGATAACTCAATATCTAATGCAGGCAACCCGTATCACATCACAACGCTGGCAAAAAAATCTAAACAGATTGAGTAAAAAAAGGTTCATAATCAATTATTCAACGTCTAAGTTGCTACAAACGGCAGCAATCAAATGCATACAATTGTTTCACTCTTCATTATTATTTTTTTGTTGATGTTATTGCCCACCTTATAAACATTAATGCCCCCGTTTGTACTATAGTCAAACTTTAATCACGTATTTCAAAGAAAATTAAATCTTTTAATTTGAAATTAATAATCGGCTTTTCTAAAAATCATTCACAAATCACAAATCAAATTCATTTGACAATTTTTGAGAATGAAATAATTTCTCCTTTTTGATGAATTTACGGATAGCAAGCAAACCAGAAGTAACTGATGACATAGTAGAACCGACACTAGAGGAAGTCAAGGAAATAATTAAAAGCTGGAAAAATGGAAAACCACCAGGAGGGGACAACAATAACATGGAACTGTTTAAATATGGAGGCAATAAACTACAGGAAGAATTATTCAAAATTATTCTGAAAATATAAAAAATAGAGACCTTACCGGGCGAATGGCAGGAAGGAACTATAATAGCGTTACACAAAAAGGGTGACCCCAAATTGTATAAAAACTATAGAGGAATTACTCTGTTAAACAACGGCTCAAAATATTATCTAAACTAATTCATAACTGCCTGAAGAATCGAACTAAACAAGAAATCGGCGAATACCAATGCGGTGTCGTGAGC
>JARJEC010080742.1:0-33520 GCA_030264575.1 Tachinus sp. AB-2021 | reverse complement strand
AGTTACAAAGCCTCTATTTCTGATACAACAAAATATAATTTTTTTAGCAAATCAACCTAATTAGGAGTAGTTAGAAATACTATAAAAAATTTATAGCTTTAGCCATGACTGAGTCAGCCCCCAGCAAAATATCTATTTCAATCTAGGACATACAGGCAGATAGAAATTTTTCTAGTGGTAGATTTTTACCTTTATTTTATTTATACACATGTATTGTACAAATTCATGAAATCCTAGAAATGCTTGTCCGAGTGAAACTAGAGGCCACAATGCGTACTAAAACTTTTCCCCCAACAATATATTTGCGCCATCAGTTTTTTACGTTAAAAATAATCATTTTAAAAAGTTTGTTTGTTTACTTGCCCCGGTTTTATACAATTTTTACTTATATTTTCGTATTTTGCGGATTTTGACACTGACTGACACTGCCCACGTAGGTTTTGTTTGTCGCGTTATTTTCTCCTATAGGAAGAAAAGTAATAAATTCGTATCTTTTTTTGTTTTGGAATTTTGTAATGAAATAAAAACCAAAATTTGCAGATTTCGGAAAACTACAAATTCGTTTATATGAAATTTTGTTATAACTTTCATAGTTTTTTTGTAAATTGATAAAATTCTTCTTTATGACATTTATAAAGCGGTTTTATAAGTTATGTATTAAAATATCGATCTAAAACTAATTTAATTCAATTTCTAGGGTTAAATTACTATAGAATTGAGCAACTACCTTTTTTCATTTGATATTTAGTTCAAATTGAGGCCCTTTATGGTGCTTTTTGAAGGAAAATTTACCACCACGTGTTGCAAACTTAACCAATCGAAACAAATTTTTGGGCGGCACAACTAGAACATATTCCCCAAATTATAGAATATCTTAAATTTTTTTGAGTTATGCATTCCACACACATACAACACACCCACACACATACATGCATACACACTTTTTCTAAAAACCCTTTTTTTAGACTTAGTAATTTTCGTATGAATCCAATACTTTTCCCTATATAGGGGGAAAAGTAAAAACACTCAAATCCATAAGTTGTCGCTAGATCTTTTATATTATAAGTTGTCGCTAGGAGCACATTATGCTCCTATATATTTTTTATGGATAAAAAGATAATAAATAAAAATCGCTATACAAATAATCATTTATATATCTTATAACCTTAATTTATCTTTAGGTAAATTTTCAAATAAAACCATATTTTTCCCTATTTAAATCAAATTATTTATTTATAAAAAGAAGATTTAAATTAGTTAAAAACTTCAAAAATTATATTCTATAAATGTTTTTAACATATATATATTATGTTAGGTCCTCAAAATATTTTAAAAATTTGACATTACTTGTACCCTATATTTTCAGATGAAACAAAACACTGAAACACACAAGTGACATTGTCATAGATTATTAAATAAATATAAAATTTACTAAATGTATTATATTGCTCCAATAGGTTACCTAGATTTGCAAAAGAAATAAACTTTTATTACCAAAATGACGACGCAATAATAATAATAATAATAATAATTTATTAATTCCATAGATATACAATGACTTACATATATGGCTGAGTACATCTAGGAAAAACTGTCCGTTATAAAAGTAACAAGTACAAACATTAAAAATTAAAAAGAAGATTACAACACGATGAGTTGAAATAGATAGTAACAGTCAGCCACAATTAATTAATATCCATTTTTCTAAAAGTCGCAATTATAAATTATACATATTAACATTTTTTTTTTTTAAATTTATTTTATCGTTATTCGACGTCCTTCAGATTATTGCGTAATTGATTAACGGCTCATAAGACTAATAATTATTTATTATTCTGCTTAAGATTAGCGAACGTTTCGGGAAATCACATCTCCCTTCATCAACGCTACAATGGAGAAATTAACAATTTCTTATTAAAAATTATCAGACTTTATCAAATTAATTAATTTAAAACATTTAACTTATCTCAGAAAATCAGCTCGAGACAACCTTATCAGAATTCTTCTAGCATTTCTAGTTTCCAAGATAGCCTAGGGTAACGTCCAAATTTGGCCACCCTGTACAATATTTGAATCGTAATTTAAAATAGATATTTATAATTGAATGCACCTCAATATTGAAATTAAGTTTCAATTATTATTAATTTGCCCGCTCTCAACATTAGAAGATCGAGATGTTTTAGTATTATCCCACAATCAAGCAATTCAATTACCAAGTTGTAGTTCATGATTTATATTATGTATATGTTTATTAGATTTTATGTTAATAAATTTTAACTACGCAGCAAGTGTAATTTGATTGCCGTTATTAATAATTAATAAATATGTAATTAAAACAATAATATAGTTAGTTCATATAAAGTAAGCTCATAACAAAATGGTAAATAAAAAAGTAAATTGACAATTTGTGTTACATTGTTTTCAAAATTCATCATATACTAATCATTTGTGTAAAACAAATAACGGTGTTAAAATTAACACAATATTTTTTTTTGCTTTAAAATTGCTTTTGAATTTTTGAAAATAATGGGTAATAACAATAAGTTGGCTGACGGAATATTTCATATAATTTCCGTGAAACACATATATATGCAGTGTTGCCAGCCGTACTATAATAGTGGTAACTAGTACGATAAAACTAAGCAATGCAATTTCTTTTTTATACTTTAAATTTTGTTAATTCTAAGTCCTATTCTTTAGCAAAANGTGCAATTTTGACCTCACTATATCTATTTGAATTATGAACTCCCTGACAAAAAGTCGCTTTGTATTTATTAGATTTTGCCCACCTTAAGATAACTTCTTTTGTTAGTTTATTTTATTTATAAGTATAGATTTATTTATATAGATTTAACTGATTTTTTAAATAAAATCAATAAGTATTTTATTTTTTCTATAAAATTCACTAATTTTTTATTTTGAATTTTTTTGAAGTGAAAACTTTTATATTGAAATATGAGTCTGAAAAAGCGGATAAATAAAACATAAACCAATTAAGAGGAATAGGTGGGGATACAGGCAGTGACGAATGGGAATGAGTTGAACTGGGGACACGAGCATTCTCAGGGTGCCTGTGAATAAATAAAAAATATGTCAGTGACATTGACATTTAATTTTCAATAGTGATATATTATAATAATATAATATAAAATGCTGGGTTGCACCAACAGTCGGTCTGAATGGCCAGTTTTGACCGACCGATTCTGATCGATCGATTTGAACAAACCGTCACAATCGGCTGGTCATTTCAGTTACGCCAACACTTTTCCGATCCTACACGACTTACGTATAAATATATGTGAAAATATGAAGACGTGTTAAAAAGAGAATATAAATAAAAAGGTAATTTATTATAATATTAATTAAGCAAACAAAACTTGTATCTGAAAATGAATTATTCAGTCTACAAAAAAATTAAATATTAAAAAGGTTGAAAATCATTGACATGGAGAAAACTATAAGAGAAAAATAAACTGAAATTCTCAATTAAAAATTGGGCAAAGAAAAGTTAGAAGTGGCAAGTCTATTACAAGATTTCAAATATAAATATGATTTTGAATTTACCGAATAATTAATAATTATTTATTATTAAATATTTTTTGGAATATTTTGTTCTATTATGAATCAGAATGATATAATACCTATCCATAAGTACGTCATTTTTTTTTTCTAATTGATTATTGTATAATTTTGGTATTTGGTTGCAAGCAAGTATTTGCATTTTGCCACCAAAAGGTAAAGATAATATTCTGGATAATAATTAATTTGTAGGTGCACAATAATCAATTCTTAAACATCAGAATAGATTATCTCAAGTTATGATTATCAATTATTATATTGAATTATCAATTATTATAATATATCATCATGTAAATAAATATCAACAAATATAATTACGGTATCGCATCAATTTAGAATAACAATCAACATTAGCTGCTGAAGTTAGAAACCACTGTCATTCAAATAACCGGCCAAAATCGCACGATCGGAAACAACTGATTTTTCGTGGTAAATAACGGACAATTTGGACTGACTGATCGTTGGTGCAATCAAAAACAGTGGTTAATTCAAAAACGATCGATCAGAACCGGCTGTTCTAACCAACTGTTTGTTGGTGCAACCCAGTATAAGAGCATTGCAAATTTTCGAAGTTTGCTTGAAAAATATGGTTGTCCAGAAACTGCACGAATTTATTTTGTTTGGAATTTGATCAAAAGTGCACGAGGTGTAGAGCACTTGATTAATTTAATTCATGCACAAGTGCAAGAATTACATTGAAAATTTCTGTGTGTATTGTACTAGCATAGACTAGACATACATACAACTGTATGTGTGTAAGCATATCAGGAATGGATGTTTCAAAAATTGATTTTGACGTGGTTGTAGAACATAAAACCAATACCAATTAAATACCTCCGTAGCTCAATTGGTAGATCATTGGACATGAAATCCAAAGGTTGTGGGTTCGATCACCACCTGAGGTGAATTTTTGAAACATTTATTTCAAAATGGAGTAATGACATAGTAATTATTTAATAATTATAATTGTACTAAAATTAATCCAATTTGAGATTATGCATCTGACACTGACAGATTAACTAATTTGTCAAATTTGATTTATTTGCACAAGTGCTATTTTCAGTGTAATTCTTGCATATGTGCAATTTTCAGTGTAATTCTTGCACAAGTGCAATTTTCAATGTAAGTGGAATCTCATTTGTTAAAAATGTTTATAATTATAGAGGGAAATAGCCAGTATTATTATATTATAAAAATTAAAGGTTTTACTTCTACTGTGTGTGTTCCCTGCACTCATTTTTTTTAATATCTTGTTTCTTTAACCATTTTCAATATACCTGATTTTTCAGTTATTTATTTGATTTGATCAGAAAGATTTTTTTGTTTGCCTTTCTTAATTTAGTTTAATTATTGGGGCTTATAAAAATGGCAAAAAAGTCCAACTTAAGTTTCATCTGATGGACTAATCACTATTTATTATTTTTTGTTACTTCTTAACCTGAGATAAAGCAACTAAATTAAAAAGAAAAGTCAGCTCATATAATTCCCTTAGAAAATTGAAACAAATGCATCAAACCCACCAACAGAAAAATGTTTCTGTTGTCTGTCTCCTGTCTGTTTGCCCTAGAATATTTTGAGGTTATCCTCAGTTGCAGTTAACAATGGAATTTTGAAATTACAGTACTCAAAATCTAGGCTTTAACCTTCCAGTAGTCAAAATAAAATTGCTAAATATTAAGACATTAGTAGTCGTGCTGATGTGGTGAAATATTGTGTATTGTGTATAGTGGTGAAGTATTTTATTTCTAATTTATTTACTTATTTTTTTTCGTTGGTGGGTTATAATACAGGTAATTTTTTGAATTAATAAACAAAAACTGGTGTGCAAAATACAACAGAGTTTAAAATAAGTTGATTAAATTTTACACATAATAAACATTGTGTGAGTATGCATGCATCAAGCAAATTATCGCACATGTAATCTATTGCACACATATGTCCCTCTGTTTCTTACGGAAAAATGATGTCAAATGGCCTCGTTGAAACACTTGGCTCTGCTGTAAAAACATTTTATAGCAAATTAGTGGTTTTTGAGATGTGGCCTTTTTACATTACATGTTCGACATCTTGCTATTGCTGAACGCCTGTAGTTTGAAAAGACCAAAATTAACAATCTGCCTTGTTTCGTGGTGTTTCAGTGTGTGGCGATGTATCGCCGAGTCAGTGAGGTATTTCAGCTAATTGATAAATAAAATTTTCTAATATTGAACATAAATCTATTTTTGTGTCCACTATTTGATGTGTAATATTTAAGCTAAAATAACGAACATCATTAGAACATATGTTTCAGATGTAAGAAATTTAAAATTTAAATAATATTGACGCCCCACCCTAACTTGCACTATTTATTCTAGCTCGAGAGAAAGAGTAAAAAGATCATATTCAGCGCACAGAAAGAAACTAAATACAAACTACTTAGTGCATATAAAGAAACTCCCAAACGTGCCCAAAAAAGTCCTGAACAGAACTAATGCCTACAAAAAATCATTTATTTATGATTCAACACTATAGAAGTTATTCATGAATAGAATTTTTTTAAATTGCACATTTAAAGTTTAACTTATTTAATTAAGTGGAGCAGTATTAACAGTGATTATACTTTTAATGTTCCTTGTTCAAGTTTCAAATTTCAACAGTGTTTTTAGAAAACAACTATTATATTCAGTCACCCAAGTGGTCAGTATGTTGACTGTTTCAAATCCGAGGGTCCTTACTTGGAGGGTTAATTTTTCTGTGAAGGAAATGTCTTATTATCATAAAGAGGTATTATACACACCTTTCAGACAGAAAAATGTTAGAATAAAATTCCTGATTTTGTGGAAAATTTCCCGGATATGATTAAACCGTGCTGTATTCTTATAATCAACCACAACATTTTTGGCACCTTCTTAATTTAATTTGACAGTATGATTTGGTATTAGTATGATTCATTATGTAGATAAACAAATCAGTACCAGTAATGAAAATCTAACCTCCAAATTTCGACAGCAAATTTCAAATGACTTTCTAAGTTTCATGGTAGTAAATATAATTGCATACCGATTGTGTAAAAATATATTTCATACCACAAATTGTTACGAAACTACAATCGACGTCACGATCCTACTAAAATTAACCGATTTTTGGCATCTGTCAAATATGAAATATATGATTGCATGGACTTGTACACCAGCGGAATAACATTAAAACTGCAATTAGTTTAAAATTACACAACTTCAAATATAGCTCATATAATAAGAAATTATTGATCAATATATCTTACTGGGTTAAATCTCATTATAACCTTATTATATAATAGACGACACGGCCGATAGAATAAGGACATATTGTAATTGAATAGTTGTACAAAAAATATGTCTATTATTGAGAACATATAATTCAATTTTAATATTTAATAATATATAACTATTCATACCTTTTACACTTCTTAAGTTAAAGCTTAGAAGTTCGGTAGGAGGGAGTGGATGGTGCACTGAATGCGCACTATAAATGTGCTACCAACATTGTTAAATTGTTTTGTACTTAAAAATGTAAAAGTCCCTGCCTTTATTCAAATATAATCAAGTTCAATTGGATTCAGGCCAATCAAGTCTCCACTTAAATGAATCATGTATTCTCGAAACTAATTCGATGTGGTTCTACGATGGGAATATATAAATATTATATATTGTTAATAAAAATTAATTGCAAGAAAAAAAAGAAAAATAGCATTTTTTACGTTGGATTAAAAAAAATCAAAAATTAATTTGTCCATGCAAATTACACAAGAAAATAACTATTTATAGTACATATTTACATTAATTTTAATTTTGTAAATTGTAGAATAATAAACACAAATTTTAATTCAATCTTATTGAAAATTTCAATATGTTAATAAATAAAACATTATATTTTATATCTTCTATCATACCCCGAACGTCTCTTAAAAAGGGGCGCCAAATTATCTCCAAGACAAACAAGATTTTTTCGGAAAATGTAATTTTTTTGTTATGATTGATTTCCGGGAAATATTTTTTAAATTAATAATCATTGTAAATTGTAATATTTATTTTATTTTTCTTTACTTGATTTGCCTAATATAATAATAAAGAGTAAATCAATATCTCCGTTTACAAAATACGTTCCTCCATTATCTTTTTTTGTGAACACTATGTTTTTAAGATAGTGATAATTTTTATTTTTTTATTGCTTGTTATTTTAAAACTATAAGAATCCAGTAAACACGTATATATAAATATACAAAATTTACGTAAAAATGTTATGTAAATAATACGTAATAAAAACGTAAATTATATGATAAATGGTCTACTTAAAAAAAAAGTTACAAAATTTACATAAAAAAACGTAAATATTAATACGTTTACTTACATATAAATAGTAATCTAAATAAAACGTAAATTTTGCAGCGTTAAAATAACGTATTATAATTTGCATAAATTTTACGTAAATTATTAATCATATTTTTTGCGTATTACTAAATATATTTAATCAGTGTAGGTAGTGTATGTGCTGTTAGTTCATGTCAATATCATTCTGAAGAAACTATGAATGATGAAACTGTATGGTAAGAAACCAAATTTGTTATTTATTATCAATCGACTTTCTAGCTTCATTATTTATTTGCATAATGAGTTTGTATCATTACAGTTTTTGTTAGATATGTCCATACACAACTGTTGATACATAACCACTCATATTGTGTTATTAAATGCAATGTGAATTAACTTCATAATCGTGTTTAATATTGTTACAGTCAGTGTAGTATTTAAGTATGTGAAGAAGCATATCCAGAAAATAAGTTTTGTTATATTTTTTACTGCGGCAACACTGTGATCGCAGTTTCGTGCATACATGGCAGTTACTCTGAGTCTATAGTCTATGTTATCTATGCTCTGAGTCAAGGAGAAGACGATGACTCCATTTTGAGCTCACTGTGTATTGCTGCAGAATTTACGTATTAATTACATTAGTATTTATATGTAAAAGAAACGTATTGAAATTATAGTTTTTTATGCAAATGCAATGTAAATATTGTAACGTTTCTATAATGTTAACCAATTTGCATATACTTTACCTTGAAAAATATAATTTACATTTTTATTCCGCATTATTTACATAACATTTTTACGTAAATTTTAAAACATAAAATTGATATATTGAGATGTACATTTTCTGTAATGTGTTTACTGGGAATTGTTGCAATATAATACCTAACCAATTTTTAAAAGCAAGTAACACAACTAGAAATTTTTAGAATTTGTGTGTTTGATTGCATATTTGCCGTACAGCACTCATTGATCTATACTTGCGTAACTGCAACATACGCATAATAGCAGCAAAGTGAAGCAGGGGCAAACACAGTGGCGGTTTCAGGGGGAGCTAATTGGATAATTATCCACCCTAACAAAGCTACTGTAATTACTTTTACATATTATATTGTTATACTCGTTAGAGAACATTAAAATATTCTTCTTTTGTTCGATAGATTTCAAATTTTTGTTCGAGATAATCTTACGTAATCTTTAATGACGTGAACATAGTTTTTCTGGTGCAAAAAGTTAAAGTAATAAATTGATTTGGTTTGTTTATTTTGTAAAAATTAATAAAGTTTAAGGACTAACATGCAAGTTCATTTAATTTTTTATTTTTATACTTTTATAATAATTAATATATTGTGAAAAACGAGAATTTATTGGAGGGCTAAATAATAAATACCAAACGGAACTATTTTAATTTTTAAAACTTAATGAAAACGAACAAATGAACAGCGAAGTACCAGGGCAGCATGAGGAAGCGATAAAATACGCATTAAAATGTACAACAACAGCAAAACATAATAAAGGTTCTCTTCAAATTTGTTTGAACTCAAGAAGTTGACAAGTTTAGCAGCCGTGTCGCCACTAACCGGTAGAGAAATACAAGGGTATTAATAGTGCGTTGAAATAGGAAAGCACTATTAAAGCAAGATGAATAGATGTTACTCAAATAGTGCATAGTGTTGGTATTAGTCAGTATTTATATATCTTTTTATTGGAAATATGTTTAATAAATCTTCTGTGAGCTAATATGGGTTTGTTTATTTTCATGTTATCATCTCGATGAATATTACCGAGTGCATCATTTAACGTGGAATTCTTGGTTGTATGAACCGAGTGCATCGTTCAACGTGGAATTCTTGGTTGTATGGAGTCGATTTAACAGTCTCGATAATATTATTAATAGGTAATTACCTATTAATATTTGACATTTAATATAGTTGCTTTTTATTTTTTTTATGGATATTATTTTTATACCATTATAATTACAAAATTTAAAACATAAAACATAAAAGTGTCTTTTATCAGACGTTACACTTCTGAAACGTTTGACAAAGACTGAGATTCAGTCGAAACTGCGTGACGGTGCTATGTGATAAATACATAGTTTTATTAATAATCTTATGATTATAATTGTATGTAGAATTATATATAAAGTTACATAACATTATCAGAATTTACGTACAAAATTTGATAATAATAATTAATTAAACATATTTTTTACTTAATTCCCTACTTTTTATCTTAATTTAACTTAAAATTTTTAAAACATAGTTTAAATTTATCATGTGTTTATGCACCAGAAAGACATTAGTGAATGGTTCTCAAGTGCAATCTGTTCAAAGTTATCAATATATTTTTTAAATAATCATTTATATGTTGAGATGCACTAAATTTAGTGTATTAATTTGTGTTTGTTTTTTGGTATCTACCCCAAATAAATTGAAAGATGGAACGACAAAGAACATTTATTTTGTTTTTAGAATTTTGTTGTTATTATTTTAATGTTGTATATAATAATATATTATATGATTGTTATATAATGATTTTTTATTATTTTTACTATACATGAACAACATTCACATTTTAAGATTCAATTATTATATTATATTAAAATGTGTATGTTCTGTTGTGTATAAATTAGATTTTATTGAATTTACTATTCCAGTGTGAACCTATAACAATTTCAATTTCCCGCCGCTGCGATAAATGCGCCGCCTGGACTAGAATCTGAAGGTGATCTGTGGTTAAACTTCCTAACCTAAATGACTTGATTATAGAGAATTATTAGGTTAGGTTAGGATTAAACCTAATCAATCAGGAGTTTGAGTTAAAGCAAAATAAATTAACACAGACAAGATATTTACAAAAAATAATGACTTACCTTGAAAAGTTTAATTATACAATTTTTAGCATTAATAATATTCAGGAAAAAGAATAATTCAATCTTGTATTAATTTTTAATATTATTCAAACAGTTTATAGAGCAAATATTATAAATATTATGTAAGTTTTAATTTCTAGCTACTGACTATGAACAAATTCATATTATAATTAAACTGGTTTAAATATCAAGCAGAGAAGGTTTGGTATCTTTGGCACATTTTAAAACGGAGTACATAAATTTTACAAAACCCGTATCTTTTGGTTTCTCCAATCCACGTAGAAGGCGATTTTTCATTACAGCAATAAATTCTCTGTTACTTAACTGACCGTCCACTAAAAAAGATAAATGTTGCTTTATATGAATAAATAGTTATTTAGGTTAAACGGCAATATTATAGAAAAAGTTGAAATAATTATTTTTGGATATAATTAATCACTACAGGCATTGGTAGTTAAATCAAGGTATGCAAATTAAAGTGAAAACCAAATTTAGAAAAAAATATGTGGAAACTTGCAAACTTTTTATATACATGTCAATTAATTTTAAAATATATACTCATGTTTATTGTAAGTGTCATCTGTTCATCATTAGCGTATACATGATATGACAATGAGTACTTTCATTAATTACACGTTGTACATTTTTTGTTATATATATCGTTCTATTGACTAGTATTCCAAAAACTATATAAGATTTATTGTCAGAAACTGCAAGCACAAACCTCTTGTTACAAAAATTTCAAATAATCATACCAGTCAGAAATTATTTCAAGTTTTTATAAGTGATTAATAGGCTTTGGTAATAAATATTCGATCACAAAACTGACACGCATCATGGATGAAGTGACAATTAACAATTTTGGTATGTTATTTTAGAATTAGTGTTTTTAGAAAATCCCTAAAACAAAATTTCCTTCGTATAATGCAAGCTTTGTATGGCACTACCGAATTAAAATCATTGGTTAGTAGAAAGATTTTTCAAAATTAATTAACAGACATGCGGTACAGATTAATATGATCAATTTAAAATACTTACTGTTTTCATCAAATATTGTGAATACTACATTTATAACATGATTGCTTAAATCCACATGTGCTACAGTTTTTGCAACATGTTTTAATGTAGCTTGATCAATGGATGCTCCGGCAATATGATAAAAAGTTAAAGCTGTATCAACATCGTTAATATTATTAAGAAAATGAAAGAAGTTTAAGTAATCCTGTTTGGAAATTCCTTGCCCATGATCTCTAAAACTGAAAACAATAGACAATATATAATAAATATACAAGTTAGTTTACCTAAAAACTTTTTACGTTTTTGTTTTCAACGCCCCCCATATATTAAAAATATCTAATATGGTGCAAACTGAGTTTCTAAACAAGCATACCAAGACCCCATATTTATTTTATTTTATTTCAAAAAATTTGATCATTTATACTATTGTAAACCCGGGAGGGGGGGGGGGACACTGTATATATATTTTACTTGTTAAGTGTTTGTTGATTTAATTTTTTGTTACTTTTTTTTAATTGTACGTAATTTTTTTTTCTGATTAAATTTTTTTTTTGGTTCTTATAATAATGTCTAATATTGCGTAGTTTAACTTTAATTATATACTAATTGAAGCGCTAAGAAAGAATCTGTAAGGTATGCCAAATAAAAGTAAGTTTTTTAAAGCAAGTTGTCGTGTTTCCAGCCTTTCCTATCGATAAAAATATAATTATAAGAAATACAATCAATTAAATATAATGTTCTAAACATTTTTTTAATTAAAACGGTGTAAGAATAAAAGTTGAATAAGAAATCTAAATGGAATTTAATATTTATATTTTTCTAGTCTATAACAATTTTATTATTGTAACAAACTTGCTTTTGCACTATTTCCACTTTGAGTTCATATACCATATCGTTAGATCACAAGCAAATCTATTTTTTATGGTCATCAATAAGCTGAAAAACGTGAAACCTTTAATTGCAAAAACTCACATAACTCCATAAAATTATTGTATATCATTAAAAATAATAAAAAGGACATCACCGAAGCAACTCCGGTGCGATCTGTGATACTAGTTTTTAAGTCTTATGTAATATTAGATTAGTTTCTGGCATCGGAGTATTTACAACCCTCCTAACTCCTAACAACTGCAATATTAAAAATTAATTATAATATAGAAATTACAAATGCAAAATGGGAAAATAATGTAAAACAGACATACTTTACAAAATATTTAACAAAGGTAAATTATTAACATCCATTTGATCATTCAATAGAACACCTCTTTTAAAGTATCTATCAATCTTCATAGATTCTAATAAATTTAGCGTGAGACCCTTGCTACTTTTGAACAAACTTTTATAATTGTCGTTAAATGAATGGCTGTGTTCTATTAAATGATCGGTGTATGAAGCACTTATGTACAATAAATACCAATTTAAAATGCATTCGTAGCACACCATGTAATACTAACACCACGGTCACTACCCATCAAAGATAGCGATTTCACAGTTATTTGTAATGGCAGAAATTAGAAATGAAAATGTCAAGATATACTCAGTTATCACCTTCCGTTATCTGGCATGCATGCACATGATGTGAGCATATTTAACATTTTAAATTGTTATTTTCACCAGTCACTTTTTTAATGATATGTTTATTATTATTTATTGTAATAAGAATAAAAGAAATATTGCAGAACAAATTTGGTAGGTTAGGTTAACTGCACTCTTTTCCCTACCAGCAATATAATTTGAAAAAATAAAAATATTGATACTAAAAAAATAAAAATAATAAAATCTTACGCTTTCTTGACCCTCTTAAGCATTTTTATTTTCTTCTTTTGCGGATAGCCGGCATAAGCTAATAAAAGCTCAGTAAAATCGGCCTCTGCAATATTTCCATTTTCGTTAGGATGTTTACGTTGAAATTCGAGACTTAAAATTTCCTTTTGTAACTGTTCTTGGAAGTCCAAAAATTTCTCAATTGTTAATTTTTGTTTCAAACTGGGGCCAAAAAAATAAGTTGTTAAAGCAGAATTGACGCCCTAAAATGTAATAAATGAATAAAATGCAAAAATCATTATGTTAATAAGCGACCTTAAAAGTATTTCCGGTATTGGCGTGATCTCTGTGTCGTGATCCAATGCTGGTTTGTTGACGAATTAATGTGGCCACTTTTTCAAATTCTTCACAGTCGACATCACCATCACCATTAAGATCAAACATCCGGAAGGCTATTTCAAAGTGACGGCGTGATGCTGCAAGCATAAAAAGAATTATAACATATTCAATATTTGAAGAAGTTGAATGACAATCTTACACAACGTGGACAAAACAATTCACACACTCGGACACACACACACACACACATATATATATATATATATATATATATATATATATATATATATATATATATGGATTATTTCCCAAGCCAATTAAAAATATCAGATATTAATTAACCCGATTTGTATACATTGATGGGGTTATGCATCTAACTAATTTTGTCAACATTTGTACATAGTGGTTGGATCGCTTGGTGCCAGTGCACTTATTGCTGTAATTGTTGAACATGTGCAATTTGTAGTAGTAATACCACAAGAGATTGAGAATAATTCAAGTTTTTTTGAAAGTTTGCTGCCAGGCAATAATTTTGTTATCATTCTTGCCGTTTGGCAACAAACTTGAGAAAAAACGCAGAATTATTTCGATTAGTTTAAGTCTGGTGTAATATTTGATTAGATTATTTTTGATGTATTATTAATTGAATATTCTTAAAAGATATTACTGTCAATTAATTACACTATAATTCCTACTTTATAATTTTTACATTGTTTCTGCGACAATGTATCAACAGGAAATTATTGTCAGGGACAATATAAGTATTTAGTTTTTTTATCACCAATGACAATCATAAAATGTGTTATATTTGGTAAGAGGATACAATGAATATTTCAGGTCAACAAGCAGTAATAAAATTATCATCGATTTGATGTTTGTGTATTTTATGAAATTAATAAAATATGTGAATTATATTCTCAGTATAATAATGCTACATTCAAAATTCTCACTATAATAATGATCTGATTGGTTGATAGTATGTCTCACATAAATTATTATACTAAGAATGAATATCGTTTGTATACTTACTTGAAAGTACTGTGAGTAGAAAAATATAATCAGAAAATGTAATAAGCCCTGAACTTCCAAGTTTGTAGAAAATACTGTCTTTATCGAGGGTCAAATCAAGACGATCCTGCAATGTCTGCATAAAAACAAAAATGATAAATTTTGTTATCAGAATAATTAATCACATTTACTAAATAATAAATATAAAATGTAACCATTAGAATGGCAGCTGACAACAGATAAACATATGTAATATTTCATAAGATTCATTTTTGCAGATGTCAACAACTGTATCTTTAATTTGACCACATATTTTTATAAATACAATATTGTAACATTTTTGATTTTGCAGATCTAACCAAAAATTTAAAAGCCCTAAAAGTTGAAATATAGATTCATTACTGCACAGAACGATGAACCAGAGAATAGTACAGTAAAACCTTGATATAACGGACTAACTGGGGGGAGTGGGTGTCTGTTAAAGCCAAAAGTCCGTTATATAAAAATAGGTTTAAAGTAAACGAAAAAACTTTTTTTTAAATACACTGTATTTAGATATATATAAAAAATACAAAACACAATCAAAACTCTATTTAATTGTCTTTGAACACTCGTCGGGAAGTGACGTTGCTGTGTGATATCGACACACTTGCTTATGGTAATTCTGCTTTGAAAGTTTCCCTTTGTTTTTCTAAAAATTATTTACATCCGGCGACACTTGAATTTAAGCATGTGTAATATTAACAGTACGTTTTTTATTATTTTTACATTTTTACATCCGTTATATCCAAAGTTCATTAAATAGAGCTCGAAGTTTTACTGTATTAAAAAAATGTCAACTAATATATTTAAAAAAAAATATAAGCAATCACACTGACTTTATTATTATAGTTATCTATATATTCAGATTTCATTTAATATGCACCGAGAAATTATTTATATCCGAAAAAATAATTTATCTAAAAATAAAATATAATAAAAAAATATAAAAACATTTAGTCATTAAGAGTGTTTTGTAATAAACACCAAATAGAATTTGAATTTGCGGTCGCGGGTTGGAACGTAGAATGTTTAGTACTCTCCTGGTAGCAAAGTAGAGTCCAGCAAGAGGAAGTTTACTATATATCCACATTGATGATGCTTTACAGAATTTGTATTTGCCAATATTGCTTGCTAATTTGTTAAAATTAAAAAAATTAAATTCTTTAATTATTTCGCAAAAGACATTTGATTTAAACAGTAAATTTAAACCAGAAATTCATCTGGAGCACTAAATATACCCTGCACGCAACCAGTATAAAAACGTCAAACTGGCAATAAAATTCAAATAGATTGAGTAAAAAAGTTTATAACCAATTATTCAAATTCATAATTGCTACAAGCGGCAACAATCAAATGCATACCGTTGTTTCACTCTTCATAAGAGATCATCAGTGTACCTTAGTGATTTCAGCATGGCTTAGAAACAAAAATAAACTAAATAATTAATTAAAGTGTAAAGCCACCGTAAGGAATAAACTAACAAATTTAAAATATTGAAATAATGATGAAAATATAGTATCTGCCACTTTATTTTTATTATATTTTTAGTTATTAACAGATTTGATTTAATAAACCTTTCAAAAATATGAGATCTTTAGAAAGTTATGCGTTATCTGCTTGAATAGAATGCAATCCTTATGAAATAAAGTAGGCTCATCCATCGGCAGCTCTAACTATTGTATTTTGTACTTTTAGAAATACAAAATATTCAAATATTCATGTATTTGAAGTATTAAATTTGAGTAAAATAAAATAGCAAAAATAATGTTTTCTACTCAAATACACACTTCAAGCAGGATTCATTAATAGTTTACAAAGTTAAAATATAGATATCCAAGATATTAATGAACCCTGCTTATACAATATAATGATTATTGCTTCTAACAACAAAGTAATTATCTAACTGAAATTTTGATACTTACATATATGATTGATTATCTTTTAATATGAAAGGATTCCAAAAAAAACTATTAATTCAGAAATTTAAAAGAAAAAGTGATGAGAAAAATTTTAGTAGTAGAAATAATTGGTGTGTTGCATTCATGAAACATGCATGTTTTTTGATTATATCAACAGCACAAGTGTTACAGAAAATGTAAAATGTGCAATAAAAATGTAAAATAAAAATTGACAATGTACTACTGAACTCAATTGTTCCAACACACCCGCTAACTTTTGTGAACTAGTGAAAAGAGTGCTTGGAAACTACGCTGTCAATATTAAAATTATGTTTTTGTTTTGAATGTGTTTTTCATGTGTCAATTTCTGCAAATGCAAACAAAATAATTCGGTACCGATTCATTACCTGTATAGAACCAGTCACTAAAATACGTGTTGGAACAAACGTATAGTTCTTTAAATAGTGAAAATTGAAAGCAGTAATTTTTATGAGTTAGATATACCTAGCCCTAGCAACACTTGAACGCAGAGGTATAGATCGAGTTAGGTTAGGTTTTACACACTGTTTTAAAGGTGCTCAAGTAATTTTATAAAATTATTAGTTTTTGACATTGATACTGAACAATGCTTAAATTTCTTTTTAATCAATTATAAAATCTAGCATAAAATCTTCACTAATAATCACACAAAGCCATGTTTACACTATGTGATTTGTTCATGATAATATGAAATAAATAATCACACGGATGTTTGAAATATGATATTGAGCTTACACTGCTGGAAACAGCATCTAAGTGTCGTGTAAACTCAATATCGTATTTTAAACGTTTGTTTGAGTTTTTATTTGAAATTATCATAAGCAAAATCTTAGCTAAATCACATAGTGTTGCCTATTACTTTAGACACATTAAAATTTTCATTGGAACATTGTGAAGAATACTTAATAATATACAGTACAGTGTACAGAGTTTGGGAAGACATCTCCTATGTTTTTCTTTATTATAGGTTGTAAGACAATTCCAAACATATCTTTAAGAAATAATCTTGTGGTGTTAAAAAAATAGATGTTAACTCGCCACTCAACACATATTCCAATTTACGTTCGTTCATACGATGTTTGAACTTATGCACTAGTGTTATCACTTGTAGTTACTGCAGCAGTATTGCATTAGTTTCATTCTGTGTGAGGTACAAAATTTTGTAACGTGTATAGGACCTTTTACTATATTTTCTTTACAATTATTAAGAAAATTATTATTAATGAGTAATAATCTAAAGAAAAGATACAAAAATAGTCATTTTTTGAGTAGGTCAAGTTAGTTGTCGCTTAACAAAATTATGTGAATTTCTAATTATACCATCCAAAAATATAATGAAACAAAATATTCAATCAAAATGAATAATTTAATATTTATTTTCATATTACTTTTTTTGAAATTATATTTGTATTGTAAATGTTAAATGTTTTCACGTTCTTGAATAATTTTTTGCAATTTGTTTCCTCACCAAAAAAGCGTGTTCTCAAATGTATAGTAAAAATGACATTTCATATTTTATATTAAAAAATTACTACAAATAACCAGTGAATGGGATTCAAATTGCTCAACAATACAAAGTAATTAATGCAGACGTGATATTAGGCCGACGTCAATCAGGGTGGCCCGGAGGATGTGTTTTGGATTCTTTCCTTCGTTTAGATTGATTATCTCTGCGCAATTGAGTTTTAAGGCGTAAATTTGTGCGTGATAAAGTGAGGATTGGCCCATTAATCATACAGCTCCGTTCAGATACATTTTTTTTTTTTGGGAATATCACGTATATCTGTATTTCTTAAGAAATTTTCAAGAAAGTCTCTATAGTCATTTATGTTTATTAAAAAATCAATTTCTGTAATTAAAGTATGTAATTTTAACAAACCAAACTTAAAATTTCTTAACATATGGTGCAAATAACTATTTGTCAGCACACAACAAATATCATAATGTAAGTAAAGGTATGGTCTATCTACTGCATTTAATCTTTGCGATTATACAAACCAATCACAAGCTTGCAACTTTGTTGCGAATTGCCACTGTCAATAGAACGTAATCTTGCGATTGATTCTTTTAATCACATGGGTTTAGTCGCAGTGATTAAACACAGTCGATAGACCAACCTTAAGGCTAATTTGGATGGTATAATTAGAAATTCATAATGTTTTTGTAACTTACTTAACATAATCAGAAAAAAAAGAAAAAACTGTTTTTCTTTTTTTTATATTACCCACTAGTAATAATTTTCTTAATAATCGTAAAAAAAATACAGTAAAGAGTCCTATACACATTACAACATTTTATACCACACACTGAACCTAGCAGTCAAATCACTTACAGTACAGAGCTTCCATAAGACATTGTATGAACATAAGTTGGAATATGTGGAGTTGTGAGTTAACTAACTGATCTTACACGTCCCAGGAATAATAATTTTTAAAATCAAGAGGTCTTTTACCTTAAGTTCTTTTAACAAATTCATATGTGAATATGTGCTTGTTACATCTATATTTTTCCATTTCATTGGTTTTAATAGAAATAAAAAATAAAGATTATTATCATTATACTGCGTAATCTGCTATATTTACTACATTGCTATATTTTTCCAAACATTAAGGGCGAGATCATAAACAATACATAACCTACACTTGATATTACCAAATAACAGAGGCATAACCATATAATCCAGAACAAAACGTGACGAAATGCAGAATCTGAAACTGAGCGCATGCGCGTATCAATTACAGGCTTAATAAGATTAATGTTTAATAAATCTATTACAGGTATAGTAGCCCGTAATTTTTTGTTACAAAAAAAAAAGAGGTTATATTACCAAAACCGCCAAAAGTTGGGATTCATATGTAAAATAGACTAAGAAATAAAAATTTGCAAAAAAATACCAGGTGCTCCATTTAAAATTGAAAAATAGTGTTATTTTTGGTTAAACCGGTAATGATATTTTTCAAATGTTTAGCGATTAACTAGTTTCTTATGACGTATTTTAACCCAAAAAATGTATGTGTGTATGTCGTGAATGGGCTTCCAGACCGTTCAACCAATTTTGATCAAATTTTCAGAAAAACTTTAACATAGCATAAATGATAATCCTGTAAAGTTTGATGTAGATTGGATAATTTTTCTTCAATTCTCTTGGGAAATTTTAGTAATAGAGAGAGATGCAAAGATGCAAAATTGATGAGTAGAATTGAGATGATGGAGCTATAGTGCGCTAGCATCAATTTTACATTCAAATTGATTTTTGACAAATTAATTATTATTTGTCATTGTCAGATACATAACCCCATAATGTATACAAATTGGATTAATGAATCATGGGTGGTGTTGGCCAAATATATATTTATATTTGTTATGAATGTCGTATCGTGTTAACTTGATACACATATAATAATTTATAATGTGAGTGAGTAAGCGACTCCCACTTACATGTTCAATACGTACTCTGCAAATATTTAACATGCATGCCATCAAATCCCAAAGAACTGTGGGAAACAAAAAGACATTCTCAGGCAAGCATGTATAACTCATCCAAATCAAGAGTATTCAGACATTTCAGATGACATTTTCAATAAAGCTATAATATTGATTGAGGATTTATGCATATCAATCTACAACAAACTCCTGTGTCAACTAGGTATATCATCAATATGGAATAGAAATGACGTGCAAGACAGACACCTGTGGCAAGAACAGCTTTTTGTGGAAACGTTAAAAGTAGTTACTGATAAAAAAAGTGGCTACGAGAAAGTGATGCAACGTATATCCGATGGAAATGGTGGACTTATTTTCTTTGATACTACTGTAGGCACAGGCAAAACATTTCTCATTGATTTGAATTGGCGTCGATTCAAATGAAGAATGGGATTGTACTTACAGTGGCATCATCTAAAATTGCATCAAAGCTAATTTATGATGGACGTACAGCACATTCAGCTTTGAAGCTTCCATTAAATTTAAACCAGGCCAAAACACAAATATGTAACATTGGAAAAATTATTGGCATGGCCACAGTCTTTAAAATTTACAAAATTATCATTTGGGATGATTGAATCATGGTCCATAAAAATGGGAGACGCTCTGATCATTCTTGTAGGCAATTTTGATCGTTTTAACTTAATTAACACCCACAGATGAGTTGAACGCTTGCTTGAAAGCATCCTGTTTATGGAACCAAGTTGAAAATATTACGCTCTCAATAAACATAAGGGTGAATTTACTGCAAGATTCATCTACCCAAACATTTTCAAAACAACTTTTGGACATTGGAAATAGAAAAATTCCAACAAATCACATAACAAACAAGATTTTGTTTTCACTTTTTTTGTCAAATGCAGCCGAATATTCCAGCTGTTGTGGATAAGGTAAGTGCCAAAACTGTGCAATGGAATCAAGCTAACCATAAAAAAATTGCCACCAAAATCGAACGAGGCAACAATCATGAGCAGCAAATTAAAAGAGGAAGATGAGCTGATTCCACTCATAAAAAAATTAGTACGTTTATACACCAAACAGAACTACTTTAATTGCATTTACCATTAAATAAATTTGTTTCTTTTTCTGGGAGCAACAACATGAAAAGAGACTAATATTATAGTCAATAGCATTACAACAAAAAATAATTTTTAGTGAAAAACACTTTTTTCTTCCTTTCGTTTCGTTCCATATCATTGAAATAGCCACAGTAACTGATATATATTCTCAGCAAATCTATGTTCGCTAGAATACTATTCTTTACTTTACAATTCATTTCATATCGGACCACATATCTTAATAAGATTGATAAATATAAAAAAAATATTTATTGAAATATTCTTGAATCAGATATATATATATATATATATATATATATATCTGATATAAAGAATATTTTATTTTTAAAATTTTTATAAAACTATATTATTTATTTCATGGGCTTTTCAAAATATTTCCACCTTAAATTTTTGGACTAATCATAATGTATTCATAGAATGTATTCTAATGTTACACTGCTTTTGTTACGTTTTGTTTACATAGTCACCTACAAATATTTCAATAAATAATGTTTTTAATACTGATTACATATTATAATCTTATTTTATTCAAATAATTGATATAGAAATTTAAACATCATCGGTAAGAAAAAAAAAGTAGATTTTTTTCATTATAGAAAAAAATTGAGTTCTCATTGTAAAACAAAATTTGATAGTTGTATCGTGTAAACCTAGATTTATAAAAATGTTTTTTCTTTAGGAAATATAAATAATAAAGAAGAACATGGGCTCCCCGTGTCTCCCCAGACTCACCCTGACATGTATATCATAGCACTGTTTGCATGAAGAGAAAAAAAAAAGGTGAGTGTATATGTAACACACATAGTATAAGTAAAACCTTTAATTTTATTATAATATAATTATACTAAAAATTAAATGTCAACGTCAGTGTTATATTTTTTATTTAAGAATAGCCACCCTGGGAATGCACGTGTCCCAAGTCCAACTCATTCATACTCGTCAACAGGTGGAGCTGTTCCCCTTAAGTGGTTTACGTTTTATTTCTCCGCATTTTCGAACTCACACTTCAATATAAAAGTTTTCACTTCAAAAATTAATATTGTTTGTCTTCAAAAAAGCGAATGAAGTGATTACAAAATCGCAGACATTTATAGACACCTCGTATATTTTTGTAACATGTCAAATTTACTAACAGAGTTGATTTACTTGTGAAGTCGACAATATATGTTTCAAGAAAAATACTGCTTAGATATTATTAACATACACATTAACAAACAAATTACATTGAGTTAATTTGCCTCACGAAGTTTTTAAGATAAATAAATAATAATAAATTTCTCAAAGCACCGTATAATCATTGACCACTACTTTTTGAAAGATTTTCATTAGTTTATTAATGAGTCCAGTAAACAGTTCACCAAATCACTGTAGTGTTTAAAAAGACCATTCAAAACGGTCATATTAATTGATAGACATCATTCAAAATGTGTAATAAAACAGAATAGCAATTTTATCGTCAGATTTATGTAATGAATTTCTTTGTTAAACCAAATCTAAATATCGTAAGTAAATTTAATGCTAAAGCTAAGTGCACACACATTATATGCTTAAGTGACATAGAAAATAGACCAATTATAAAAACTTATAAAAAATTAAAACCAGATAATGAAACAATCTATGTAATATTAATGGGATTGTGTATTAAACAAATTTACCAATTTTATCATCAAAAGTCTAATTTTTCTTTACAATTACATATCTTGGAGTTAATTAAGTTTTAAAACTATTTTATTTATTCTGGAATATCATTTCTTGATATCTTAATTTAAAATTTCATAACATCTTGTAGTATATATCCTGAGGTTTTGTCATATTACTCAACATACGCCAAAAATGATGTATTAGCAGCATACACCATCCTCCATATGTCTCCATAAATAAAAATCTATAAAAATAATCAAATTACCAATTATTGAGTATGACAATTATACTTCAATAACATATGGATTTGTTAACCTTAATTTATACAATACACAACACACTCAGTTTGACTTGGTTCATTTATATAGTGCAGATTGAGACAGACGCGCTCAGGTGTACAAAAAAATCTTGCGTTTGCAAGTAAAAAGCAAGTCCTAATTTATATGCCAAATATGAGAGTAAACAAATTGTTGTCAACATAATAAAAGTCATCAACATATTTAATTAATATTTGTAAAATTTTAATATGTATTTTAAAATAAATACCAATCCTCAATTGAATCTATTGCATTCTTTAATTCAAATTAATTTTTATTGTCCTGTTTTGCATTAAATATGAATTTAATGACGATTGTTCGAAGAAAGTTACTCATACTTTCTCCCCAACTTAACTAATCGTAACCATCTTCCGGGGGGCACAACTAGAGCTGGTTTGCAAGGTATTTTAAAAATTTCACGCCTAGCTTCTAAACTTCCACGAATCTATACGTCCGTCTCTCCGTCCGTCCGTCCATCCGTCCATCCTTCCATCCAATCAACTATCCATTCGTCCATCAATCAATCAATCAATCAATCAATCAATCAATCAATCAATCCATCTATCCATCCATACATCTATCTATCAAGACATTTTTCTAAAAACTATCCAGATCGAATTAGGGGGTCCCAAAATGGACCTATACTTTTTCTTTAGGAAGGAAAAGTAATAATTGTTATTTGAAAATATTTATTATGAAACATTTGCATTAGAAATTTCACAAGATTGTAATAAATTGAACCAAAAATTTTCTTATAAACATATTGAATAGCAAAATTACTACATATAATGAAAATCAAAATTATAATTACCATAATCTACAAATTTTTAATTCATCAAGTGTCATTAGAAGCGTTAGGTAAAACCATCTGGTGCGGTGCAGAAGCGGTGCGGAGTATGGTCAGTGTAGTGTAATGTAAAAGGAAATAAACAAACGCAACGATGTGACAGCAACAACAACTATAGATTAATTGTATCATTTGTATTAATGTAATTATAATAAAATTGTTGTTTACATTAATATCAAATTATTCAATAGCCAACAAAACTATCAAATCTGGCGTTTGTGATTAAATTTTATTTTTAAAAAGTAAATCCAATATGAATACATTTAGCACAATCAACTCCGACAAGGATTTAGTTTGATAACAATAAAAATCATTTGAAAAATTTAATAACTACTAAAATAAAGGTGCGTAAATTATTAAATTTAGGCACTGTTATTTCAGCATTGAATAAAATGAATTTTAGGATGTCTCAATCAACATTTTAATAATTGTTGAAGTTAATGCTAGCTGTAAAAATTGCATTAATGAAGTTTGTTTGGTTACCGGCTTTTCTTTGATTATTAATTGAAAAATAAATAAACATACACATACACCGCCATAAAAAAACTTCATTTAATTCTGAATATTTTTGCGGGATAATTTTTTTTACATACACCATCTTTCAATGAAGAAGTTTAAAAAATATTGAGCAATTTTTGCAAATAACTTATTTATTATTATATTTTTAAAAGAATGTTTCGTTGAAAATCTATAATTATACATGTATTAATACCAAAAACAGAATTGAATTATCTTAAATCTAATAAAAATAATATATCCATTTAAATTAATAAAATTGATATTTAGTAATCATTTCTAAGAGCTTTTTAAGAACTACAACAATTTTAATAAACAAAAATCTTATCTTCCTCAGCGACAGAACCTTAATTAATTGAAAAATACAAAACTTATCTATTAATTTCATATTTATGGATCTGAGATGAGTATGATTTAATAAGAAGTATATCCCGTAATCCGTCTAAAAAAATTGTTGGAGTTCCAAAAAGCTGTCAGAAATTATTATTATTTATCAAAACAAGGACGTCAAACCTATATATGAAATAAAAAATTGGTGTAGTTGTTGGTTAAACTAGAAATGATATGAAGGAAATTTTTAGCAGTAATATCGAGTATTTTAATACATTATAATACCTACAATTTTTTTTATTAATAGTGGGATTACTTTATCCAATTCTTTCGCAATATGAACACTGTATCTAAACTCTATAACTTTAATAAAATACTCCAAAATACGCATTGATGTTCAATCTGTACTTTTGTTGTAAATCGACAAAAATATTATGTTGATTTTACTATTTACATTTATTAATATAAATAAGTAATGTGATTCAAACTTTCTACTATCATACAAACAACAAACTTCATAAATATCTGAACAGAAATCGACGCTGCAAAGCATAACATCGTATCTCGATTTTTGATCATTTCAATAGAAAATCATACTCTCTATTGATACAATTTTTTTTTTAATTTTCGTGAAAATTGATAATTTGTTGTAAATAGTAGATTACTGGTATTTTATCTAACTATAAAATCACTCAAATTTTTATTATTATTATTCTACATGGAGTAATGGCGTACTAATTATTTAGTAACAACAATATTCTAATTTCAAGTTAGGCTCCATTTAATAATTTAATCGCAAATTCAATTTACATTATTCAACAAATATATAAATCGTATTTACATATCTGTATGCAAAACGCCATTTTATAAGATACGATGATATTATTTGCTAGTGTCAAAATATGCATGCAAAAACTTTTGTTTGGGCACAATTTTCCTATTTTTTTATTTCTTTAAATAAATATACTGCTGTTTGTTTACTTTATTTTTTATTTTTAGTACAGTGAAATCTCCATTAAGCGTTTATGACTGAATTTGTCTGCTTGTTGGACGTGACCGCTTAAAAGAAAGTCAGATAAATACATAAATGTATGCCGGTACATTCTAAACTGTCCGTTTATAGGAGTAGCAACTAGAGATTTCACTGTATAATATATAGTAGTCAATTTTGAGAAAAAGTATATCTTTTTAAATAAATACAAATTTAAATTGAATTCCAATAATACAATAAATATAAAAACAATCAATTCAATTTTACTTATTTTTATTAAATGACTACGTACTGAGATAAATAAATCGCTATTTACTGTGAAATAATTATTTATAAAAAAACTAAAAAAGTTTAATAACACCTTTTAAATAATATCTATAGTGGCCCATTTACTATGTCACCCAAAAAAGAAACATTCAAGATACATGCAAAAATTCTAGATTATACAATAGATGATATTTATTGTAAATACAAAATGAAATAGTTTTAACTGATGCACTTGAAATAAATAGCAATCGCAAGTGAAACGGCAAAATATGATCGAGAAATAGAATGTCTATAAAAAAGTGCTTAGGAAATGTCAGATATATTACCTCTGTAAAATGCTGCAAAATACATATGTATCAGTAAATAAAACATACACAAAAAGAAGCACATTTACATATCAACATAAAAATCACACTAAACTTGAAGGATGTGAAGCGCACTTGCTCACATTAATTTAAAAAATCAGTCAGCTCTTCTTGCAAACTTGAAAGTTTATTCTAAACTTCTTTAAATTAATGTTATTCAAACAAACAGAAAAAAGTGCTTGATGCATTGTTATACTATAACGTATATAAGAATATCTTTAATATACTGAATATAGAAGAGCCTCTGTCATAGATAAAGTAATGATTTTACTTACCTTAGGATCATAACGTTTGTACTGATCTAAACCAAGTCCTACAACAAAAAAAATTGTAAATTTAAAGATTGAAGATAATTTAGATTTAAATTTTTATTAAAACATGTTTTAAGCTGAGCTCAATCAAGCAAATTTAATATATAGCAAGCTCATAACAAAATAAAATTTATCAATCAAATAATTTTGTTATTTATTTATTAGTTGATATTTTAATAGTAGTTGTGTAGTACATTTCGTCATACACATTATGCTTCTAGAGCAAATGTAAAGATAACAATGAATGTGCTAAAAAATGTGTTGCAACGTAGTGCTGAGAAAATGTATTAGTCACTAAACTTGTCATGCAATGTAATGTAAGAGTAAATTAAAAAACATTGGCAAAGTTAGAGATGAGTAAGTTTTATGCAAACTGTAAATTTAATTCATACTACTTATTTAAACCGTTATACTTTATTTGCTTCTTACTTGTGAACTGTCATTGTAACCTTGGCATCGAAGGCAATTTTAATTAGTATTATTGCCAAGAGAGTCAAAAATTAAGCCTTCCACTTACTCTATAAGCAAACTGTATAAAATTCTTATAAAAAAAACAAATCCAAGATATTGAGAAAAAAAAAAGGTTTCACGAGAATCACTTTGGGTTTTGAAGAAGCGGGTCAACCGTGCAAACCATAGAAAATTATGAGTGTGCTTGGAGCAAACACCAGAAATAAACTTTGATTACAACTACGTTATTTTAATTTTGGCAATAATATGAGTATAATTACAGCTTTATAATGAATGGTTTTTGTTAAAATAATAATAAACAACTAAGTTTAGTTGTAAAAATAGTTCATTTTTGTTAACTTCTTGATGACAATAACATGTATGCGAAAAAAATTATCCCACAAAAATAATCAGTGGATGGAAAATTAAGATTCTTTATGACATAGATAATAGGCCTACCAAAGACTTTTAAGAAATAAGTATAATGAAGTTATATATACAGGGTGGACTTCTACAGAAGGATTAGGTGTTTTTGAGCATTATCTGTGGATTTACAAATTTGAGTTTATTAGGTAGGTGCAATATAGACCATCAAAGCTTCGAAATTGCAGATTTACAATTTGATCAGATTGTGCTGTTATAATGTACAGTGAAATCTCTACTCAGTGCCACCTCCAATAAGCGGACAACTTCTATAATTGGGCAGATTTGATTGCACCGGAACCACATTCATATACAATATATATAAATTTCCCTCTATTAGGCTAATAAATGTTAGCGGACACTATAATTTTGTTATTTTCAACTAAAATCTCTCTGAGAATCAGACATTTAAAAAAAAATGAGTGTGCTTGGACCCCACACCAGAATTAGTTTTAAAAATTCAAATGGAACCACTCTCCCAATTTTGTGTATTGATTAACATTTTCCATTAAAAAATATGCTTGATTCATTGTCCATAAGGCAAAGAAAGAAATTAGTAATGGTTTGATTTATTCTCACCTCCAATTAGTGGCAGGGGTAGGGTAGGTTATGGTGAATCAGAACCTAATTGTTGATGGAGAATCTAAAATTGGAGGTAGTGGTTCCATTTCAATTTTCAAAATCATTCTCACCACACTCCTAATGGAAGAGAGGGGATTTTCATGTCATGTCATCTTAAGAATTTTAAAGGTGCAAATTATTTAATTTTAATCCATCATTTTGTTCAAAACATAATTTAATAAGAACTACATATGATTTTGAAGACATTGCAACATCGGATATAAAACATCCTAAATTTTAAAAAAGTCAAATTTACTTGTACAAAAATTCATGTAACACATTAGAATACTAATAATCAATTGAAGGTTATTTTGGAAATGTCATCTTTGAAGGATAATTATTATTGCAAACCGACAATGTTCCCAAGTCAGCGTGTTTTTATGTTTTTACCGCACACTCAAACATTACTTTCGCGCAGGCTAGTACAAAAGATAATTTAAATCTGTCAACTTAATATAATAGATATAATATAACATCGTCAAAATGTTGGAATACTAAAAGGAGTTACATTATGAAAAAGACGTTCATTAATAATATTGTAAACAAACACGTTTTGATGACATATTACAATGCATACATTTGTACACGTTTGGAGTATGAGTGATCTATTGGGTAAGCTTGGTGCATGTGAATAGATTGCTTGGCCAACAAATAAAAATAGTAAGGTTAGTTCCAAATGAAGATTGAAATGATCATGCAAAACCTCTCTTCATTCAACATAATATAATGAATGGTTTACTCCCTCATTTTGTACAATTTGGCCCTATTTGTATTTGATAATGCTGGAAATTTTGAAAAAATTACTGACATAAACCAGGGTTTGCCACTTTATACTTATACAAAAGAAATCCGCATTATATTGGTATCAAAATATTTAACAAGCTATAATAGATGTTATGAATATTTTTAAGAAGCGGTCAACGGAAAAATTTTGTAATCAACACTCGTGTTAATGCCAATATTTGTTATTGCTTGCTTATTTGTTAAAATAGACAAACATGTATTTTACAACTTATTTTCAAAAAGGTATTACTCACTCGCCCCCATTTACTTGTTTTTATTATTATACAAAACTAATTAAGTAGTAATTTTTCTATTTTTGGTATTATGGAGGACATTGAAAAATAATATAAAATAAATTTATAAAAGTTTCTTTTTCTAAAATGTATTTTAAAGGTACTTTTCTTCTTTTTAGTTATGAAGCCATATGAAACGCCCTTAAAATTAAAATTTCAAAATAAAATTTTATTACTAGGATATAAAAAAAATCTGTTAATTGTAAATCTGTTATTTTGAAGCTTTAATGGTCTATATTCACTCTCCAAATCTCAAATCTCTAATTCCAAAGATAACGTCAAAAAATGACCGTTCCTTCCGTGGTGGACTACCATATTCAATTTTGGCTATTTAAATAAATATGAAATTTTCTAATGGAATACTTATAATTAAAATTCAAAAATTAATTTTTTTTACTAGTAAACAAAACACGATCTGATAAATGTAAATCTACAATTTTGAATCTTTAATGGTCTATATTACACCTTGCATAACTCAAATCTGTAAATTCAAATATAACAATAGCCAAGAAATGCCTGATTCTTCTGTGGTGGACCACCCTGTTTATAGTTTGTTGTAAGTAAAAAACGTTCCATTAGAAATACTATTATTTATTTATTATTATAGATAAGATAATCTATGAACAAAAAGACAAGAGCTAGTATAATTTATACAATGACGGGTGGGGGCACATGAATGAACAAAGTTGCAACAAGGAAAAGGATGTTTGAAGGAATGTCACAAGGGACAACAGAATATTAAAAATATAAATAATAATTAAAAAAATACAGAAAAAGAAAAGGCAAGGGACAGAAAGACGATGTCCTTTCGAGCTATATTTTATACCAATTTTCCGGTAAGAGAAATTTTCTACATTTAAAAGTGCTTTCTCAGCATATCGGAATTAAAATTTTCATTTTTTTAGCACATCTTCAAAATTATGTGGTGCTTAACTGCCAATTAATTTCGACCCTATATCTTAAAGGTAGTTTTCTCAGTACTGGCAACCCTGTTCAGCGTAAGCACAAAACATAATATCATTTTTTGTAATCATACTCTTTGCTCATGAACAAAACAAAACATATATTAATTAAAATACAACAGCAACTAACCATCTGGTTGTTTAAATCCTGGTGTGATAGACCTAAGAAAGTCATCAGGTGTCATGTAGATGTCATTATGGTCTGCCGATTGCAAAGTTGCAAAATATCTAAAGACTTTATCAGGTGTTGAGTAGTGCCTTATGCGATTCTCGTATTCGATAATCTGAGCAAATGGATTAGTCAAGCATTAGTTGAGTTATTCAAAGCATACTAAATAAGTTTTGGTTAATCAGTGCAACCTCTCCATCAATTTACTTAAAAGACATTTACCATCAGGTTGTTTCAGTCCTGGCGTAATAGCTCGTAGAAAATCATCAGGAGTCATATAAGTATCAACACCGTCACTATAAGCAACCCTAACTGTGGCAAAATAACGGAATATTTTATCTGGAGTTGAATATGACCTCATACGATTCTCGTATTCTATTATCTATCATTAATTAACTATTATAAACAAGTAAAACAAATTTGTTGAAATACGCACCTTACGATCACGAAAGCCTACTTTTTCTCGTCGATGTTTCTTGTGTGCTTTCTCTTCCGTTCCATTTTCTTCCTGTTCCAATTCATCATTTTTCATTTCGCTATGTGCCTTGACAGGTGGGAATAGCTTCCGTTTAAACCTAGAAATAAATAATTTAAGGATTCAAGAGTATTTGAGAACAAAAATTTTACCAATCGTAATTTATAGTAGGTGCAATAAAGGCAACTACAAGAAACGTATACCAATATCTTGTAAACTTAGGAACATCATCTGGTTTATGACTAAAATTCTTATAAAACCTCTTTTCTAAATAGTTGGTTTTAGAAGGAGATAAAATCAATGAATTTTGTATATTTTTAGGTGCAATTAAAGGATTGGCTTTAAATCCTATTCGAAGTAGATATCTCAACATATTTAGAGAGATTACGTTATGCTACTTTTAAATTCTTTTAAATTAATATTTTTGGTTTCGCAAATATTGCATTTTTATGCAATTCGATGCAATTGCTTGTGGCTTTTGACAGATGATAACTGTTAATGACTTGTGAAGTTAGTAATATGTGTAATTTTGTGTTAACCGCAGTTGTAGCAAACTTCACTTTAAAACTTATCAGCTAATAGAATGTTAGGTGAATGTGATCTGTTGAAACGAACAGTTTATCTGCTCCAAGACGAGGCGAGAAATGTGTGAAGTGTGTTATTTTGATTATTTCCTATGTCATTCTTTTACTCACAAATCACGCATTTACTCAATAGGTGTAATTTATTTCTAGCAAATGTGAAAACAAGATATTATCGTATTACCTTTTTAGCACTAACACAAAAAATAAATATTAAAAATTTAACAAAAAATAAGGGCCAATTTTAAATATTTTTAATTTATTAAAATACACAGAAATTAAAGGCGCATTGGGCCGCCGTTTAGTCTTACAATCGTTTGACTATAGAATGTATTTACAGACTAAGTTTGTAGATCTACGCAAGGCTTTTGTTGTGTTCATGAAATCCTAGTAGGAAAATTGTATTTGAGTAACTTTTTCAAAAAAGCTGACTGTTTACTTGCTTCATACTTAAGTAAAAGAACAAGGTATCCCACAAACCTCTATTCTCGGACCGCTTCTGTTTTCATTATACACGGTGATCATCAGGTAGACATTTTAAAAATGGTGTTTTCAACTTTTTGAGAAAATAATATCAGGGATAGTAACTTCAATAGACTTTATCAAATGAGATCATCCCTTATATGAAGGCGGGGGAGGGTAAATTAAAATGTTAAATGAAACCCCCCATTTTTATTGCAGATTAACATTCTACAAAAAAAATTACACAACTTCTGAATGAGACTTCTTCTTCTTTTTGCGCGATAGCAAGGTAAATATCAAAAACAAAATTCAAAACGGTACAGTACGTACGTCTTGGTGCCAACTATCACGCAACAAGAAAATTGTCAAATACAAAATTTGCGTGAGTATTTTTACTTATACCAATTCCATTTTTATTACAGGTTAAAAAAAAATTTAAAAAATGTATTTTCTTTCGTCTTCTTCTTCTTCTTCTTCTTCTTCTTGAAACAACAGATTTGATTAAAATATTGATTTTCTACTTTTTGTACGATTTCAAACAACTACAAAATTTAAAATAGATCATAAAAATTTCATTCATTAATTTTTGACCAAAAATCCAATTTTATTAAATTTTTTTTTTATTTTTCTCATTTTTTTTAAATGCATTTCTAATTTTGTAACATTAAAAGAACAAAAAGTTGCAATTTTAAAATTTTAATTCAAATTATTGTTATATTATTTCATCAAATTTTATATTGATCATAATAATATGTGCTCTATTGAAAATGAAATTAATCACTGAAAAAAATTCTTAAAAAAATAAATAATATTATAGAATAGAATATAATATATAACAGTGAAATTAAAAATAATTTATCCACATGTAGTAATCATCTCAATTAATTGTATTAAAATAAAGATTGTTTATTAGAATTTTTTTGCTAAATAGTCCTGTTATAGAAGTTGTCCATTTATAGGAGTTATACACTAAGTTATTCAAATTTATTTAATAATTTTTTTGGTATAGAATCTGAAAATAAAGTTTTTAAAGTGTTCAAGTATTTAATTAATTATAAATAATGAGTTTATAATAATATGTATTTAAAAATGAAAATAATTAACATTTATATGTAATAAAAACTCATTCGTTTTCATTTATTTCAAATTTGTTAATATTATTATTATTTATCTTTTACATCTCTTTTATACCCTTTCGAGTGTAGAGATGGTCGGACACACCGAGCCGCAGAAATGGATATAATTATGTATGCTATTTTGAATGAGGC
>JARJEC010080734.1:0-12423 GCA_030264575.1 Tachinus sp. AB-2021 | reverse complement strand
TGATGCAGTCGGAACTGGATCCAGATCGAGTATCTGGCGGACTAGGCGGTATTTGAAAAAAATTGGTTGCGGCCAGATCTTGCTAATTCAGTCGGATCCGATTTTTTTAAACAAATTTAATATAAATATAAAGCACATAAGAATATTATTTTGTTCCATTATTTGTTTTTCACAGTGAAAAATAAATTTTTCCTTATGCTGGCTGCCGACGAAGTTAAATATATTTGTGCAAATTTTAATAAAATTTAATTAAATGAATTGATTTTATATCGCTTTTGCATAGTGTATAGACTTATCTTTTGAAAACATATCACCTCGTAAGTAAACTAATACACTGACGCAAAAAATTGTCTCACGCATCTATTTGTTCTATAAAACTGATAAGTGAGACACATGCACCCGATTAGCTCTGTTTTATTCCCAAGTAATTTTATTACTCCACGCTTTCGGCGGCTTGTATTTAATACCACCTCGTCCTAATTCTGGTATTTTTATATATTTTATATAGAGTTCGATTATTTAATCCGGTCTCGAATTTGGTTCCAGAATTTATTTTTTCAAAATAATGTTATATTGATTTTGAAAACGTGTCACTCTTAAGTAATTAACTAATACACTGACGCACAAAATTGTCTCAATTATCTATTTGTTCTATAAAACTGTTAAGTGATACACATACAGCCAACTAGCTCATTTTTACTCCAAGTAATTTTATTACTCCACGCTTTCGGTGGCTTGTATATAAACACCTCGTCCCAATTCTGGTATTTTTATATATTTTATATAGAGTTAGATTACCTAATCCGGCCGGATTCGGTCTGGAATTTGGTTTCAAAATTTATTTTTTGAAAATAATTTTATATCGTTCTTGAAAACGAGTCACCCTTAAGTAATCAACTAATATACTGACGCACAAAATTGTCTCAATCTTCTATTTGTTCTATAAAACTGTTAAGTGAAACACATACAGCCGACTAGCTCATTTTTATTTCAAGTAATTTTATTACTCCCCGCTTTCGACGGCTTGTATATAATACCACATCGCGCCATTGCTGGTATTTTTATATATTTTTTATAGAGTTAGATTATTTAATCCGACCGGATTTGGTCTCAAATTCGGTTCGGGAATTTATTTTTGCTGATGGATCCGGTTTTCGGTTTTGGCCAAAATGTGGATCCGGCATCACTAATTATAAACAATGTTTCAAATAAAATTAAAAATTTAAAATAATTTTTAGGTAACTTATCAAATACTTCTATTTTACTTTAATCAACTAATTAAACAGTATTTTAATTAAAAAAATTAAAATTATAATTATTAAACCGGATCCAGGTTTGGTATCCGGCAGATCCGGCCAATTTTTGAAAGATTTTGATCCAGATTTTCTCTAAATAAATAAAAGTATAATAAAAATGTAAGAACGACATTATATTATTAATAAATGTAAACAAACAAAATCAAAAAACATAGAAGTGAGCAATACAAATAATAAAATAAAAAATATTAAAAAAAAGAAATATTGGAATTTTAATATTTAGAATTTAATTACATTAAAATTTGTAGTAGTGGATATTATAAGAATTAAATAAATGACAACTCAACAATTTTGTATGCACCAGCAAAAATATATGTAGGCTACTTTACATATATACTATAAAGCGGACGCTCTAATAACCGGTTAAAGACAGTATACAATACTGTAATTGTTAAAAAAAATAAGCAACTTTTATAAAGCGTTAGTTTTTTATTCAAATTTTACTAATCACAAAGTCATTCGATGTGACTGATTATAAACGGTTTTTATATTTTATGAAAAAAATCAGTATTTTGAAAAGTATTTAAAAATATTGCAAAAAAATGCTCTTTTTGTTACCAAAACCAGTTTTTCGACGTTACAAGAACTAAAAGAAACTAATTTTGATTAAATTCTTTTTCTTTAGTTTTCGATTCAGTTTTCAGTAAAGCAGAAAATCACACCGAACATTATAAGCAGTTTTTAAATTTTATAAAAAATTCAATATTTTTATAAGTATTTGAAAATATTACAGAAAATGCTCTTTTTGTTACCAAAACCAAAAGAAACCAATTTTGATTCAAATTGTTTCAATAATTCAATCATTTTTGGTTGTTTCAAATTATAACAAAAAAATTGACACTTTTTCGTGCTGCAAGAACACAATTATTTTTTTATATATTAAACAAAGTGTTTCAAAATTGATTTAATAATAAAACCCCTTTCTGAATCATATTTTTGTAAAAAAAAAAATTTATCAACAAAACAAAAAATAGAAATTTATTTTTTTTATTTATTGCTTTTTGTTTCTTAGCTTTTTAGAAAAACAGAATTAAATGCAAGAAAAAAACATATAATTTAATCATTTCTACGCTTTTGGCGTAGCATCAATTGCATCAATACTAGTAATTTTATATTTTTTATAGATTCGGTAAGATCCGGTCCGATTCGGCCTTGGATTCGGTTCCAACTTTTATTATTTATTATGGATCCGGTTTCCGATTCCGACCAAAAACTGGTATCACTAGTTATAATTGATTGTTAGATAATTATATAATTAATTCAATGGCAATTTTCTAATTAATAGGTAAAAAATAATAATATTTCAAACGCGGAAAAAATGTATTTCTCCAATTTCATGGTTTTTTTTCAATTTTGTCAATTAGCGTGTTAAATTAAAATAATTGTTGCTAAATTAATTTAAACAATTTAGATATCTGCCGAAACAAGTAAATAACAGTTAAGTTTAAAACATTCGAATTATATCTTTTATTAAAAATGAAATAAAATTAAAATATATTGAGACATATAAATGTGAAACTTTATGCAAGCCCTTGACATAAACATTCGACATTATTATATTTTTTATGGGTAAAGCGATAAAAACAGTTCAGTCGCATTAATTATAAATGAATGTTGGTGAAAAGTTTTTTTTAAATATTATATTGTATAGGTTGAAAGTTTAAATTTATTGGACTTGTTTTAGCTTCTATCTCTCACTAAATATTAATAATTATAATCGTAACTTGGATGGGATTAATGTGTGTTAGAAACGTTCCTAATGGAAAATGTTGGTCTCTACTTTTAGTTGAAATAGTTTCATTAATTGCCCATTAATATAATTCCATTTACAATTAGCAAGTTTGAAAGTTTTAAAAAATTATGTGGATTATTCGGAGTGGAATCAAGACCGAAAATAAAAACAAAAATAAGTAGACGGGTGAAAAAAGTTATATGTCCATTCACGTGCTAGTTTTACACAATTAACCGATTTTAAAAGGGTGCGCTCAATAATCGGCTTTTCGATTCGAATTGGTAATTACGGCGGAACGGAGTTGCGTTTGTAGCTTTTGCTGCATTTGGTTAATTAAATTAATTAATTTCATCTAAAATTTCTAAACAGGAAAGACGGGAGACCTGTACATCACATGTTGTTTAATGCTATTTAAAATAGTGGCCGTGCATTTTCTGATTCTGTATTCATTTTCACCGAATGTAAGCACGCGACGTGACATGTTTTTATATTGTGCTTTATGCTTGCCGGAACATAAACATTTTCGTATAAATTTTCTCTTTGCTTGAATTTATAGCATTGAATTGTTTCGCACGCACTCTTATTTAATTAACCGAATCAAATTGATTCCCCGCAATAAATTTGTTTAAATTAATTATAGAATTCATCCGACATAGTGATAGAATATTTCTGTAATAATCATAGCTGTAATTACTCGACTCTTGATAAAGCTGCAGATTTAATCAAACACAAATCCCTAAGCTGCTGCAAAATAATTTCCACTAATATTTAATGGGCTAAATTAATTAAATTGTCTATTGATTTATGAACGACTGTCTGATATCATTGATTTACAAATTTGTCTAACAGATTATCATATATGCTTGAAACATTCATTGAAGCAATCAATGTTTCAACCAGTGGGTTGATTGTAGTGACTAATTGGGCAAGTTCGGCTGGATATGTCACTCCCTATCTATCCATGCCATGTGCACACAAAAGTTAGATTGCGGTTTTAATAAAATATTAAAAGTTACTTTTGTATTTGAAAAAAATGAATAAAAGAGATATAGTGACGAGGGTAACTGTCAACTCGGTGAGCCCTGCTAATTATTAATTAAACGCGATAATATAAACATCTGGCTTAATGGGAGGTGGATGAAACAATAATAAAGTATTAAAGAATCCGCATGATAAACCGTCAGCTCAAAATGAGATTCTTGTTATTTTAGATTTTGTTTTAATTCTCAACAATCCAAAAATTTACATTTAAATCTCTTTATTACTCTTTATATCCATTTTTCCTTTTCTCACAATGCTAGAAAAATCTTCAATCTTATTCAATCTAATACAGCAGATAGATAACAATTTCAAAAATACTGCAGCAACTGTTTCTTCCCCGTTTTAAATGCACACAATTTACATCTCGGACAGTACAGGATTATATGTATTTAGGTCACGGGATTTAATAAATCAAACCAGCTGCTACATTTACATACAAACATTAATAACATATTGTTAATTAATTTTATATGTACGATTTAATAAATAAACAAATTTGTAGCAATAATACTGCAATTACATAATTATAGATTTGATATCAATTTTGCAATAATTAAATTCCGCACAAACTATTTATTCAAATCATATTTTAATTTTCCCCCCAATACTAAACAGAAGCTTGCAATCAAATCTAACATAGCGCATTGTTGATGTTTGTATGATCAAAACTAATTCATTATTCGATAATCTTGTTGTGTATTAGATTAAATTAAATCAAATGTATCCATAAATAGTTTATACTAATCAAACGCAAAGCTAATTGCCAATTTGCATTAACAGATGACGCCATAGTCTATGTTAGGTTCGGTTGCTCTAATTTGGTCACAGTGTTGCTTTAATTATGATCATTTAATTATTATTACATGTTACTAAGAAATAAGAATCAAGCATTTCCTTCTAAATTTTGTTCAACAATAGCTTCAATAAAAAATTAACTACTTAATAAATTTACTATTAATTAATTGAGTAATAACTAGAGCTAGGATTTATGTTTTATGATTTTTACCAATATTGTATGTATATCAATTTTAAATGTATATCTCCACGAATTATAAGAAAGTAATGGAAATATTTTACTTATTTTCGAATTTTGTGCATATTTTAGTTTTTATGCACGTTTACTGCATATTTTAAGAATGTTGATTGGGTTTTTCTCAATTTTTATGCATATTTAAGTATTTTTGCTTATTTTATTATTTTTGTGCCATTTGATGCTTCTTTTAAGCAATTTCATAAATGCTCTTCTGGTAGATTCTTCGTAGATTATCCACAACTTTAAATCAAGCGCGCTGTAGATAAAAATTAAGCAAAGTTTTTTTAAAAAATGATTTTTGATATTTTGGAAAACACTGCTAATGTTATAAATGGAAAGACATCAGATAAAATCGTTAATATTGATGAATCATTAATACCAAAGTTTAAATACGGACCAATAACATCTGTTGATGTCGAAAGAAGCTTATTTTCGGCATATAAGTAATTTGGAAAAACATCTTTTGTTGTGTTTATTTTTATATTAACAGTTATATTTTTTAGTTTCTTAGTTATGGAAAATAAAAATGTTAATGCTTTTTTTAGTGCTTATTTTACTGTTTTTTAATGTTTTTTACGCTTATAAGTCCTAGTTCTAGCAATGACTAATCAATTGTTAAAAATAAATAACCAATTTTTTTAAATTTAATTAAAATTAAGGTTATAATTATTTATATCAGTCAGTAATTCAAAACAAAAATAATTCCCTCGATGAAATAACAAACAAAACAATTATTTAATTAATTATTTACCTATCAATCATACATTCTAAAAAAAATAAATTGCCATTTGTAATTAACAAAATAATTGATCAATCAATTAATTTAAACAAGATATTTCAAATTATTCAACCAACAATTATATACAAGTTTAAATAGATCTGTCCAGCATCATTGACTTTATAATAAATAAATAATTATAATTAAATAAATGATTAATTAAAGCATTGGGTACTCAAGTTATAATAAACTAATTCTTTTATCATAATCTTTAAATTATTTACAAAAATTAAATCAGTATTTACAAAATCTATCTACATGGCAATTTTTTTATTATCTGTTTAAACGTTCTCTTTCATCCACGAACCGCAAAAAACAACAAAATTTCCTTATGCGTCACGATTTTTTATATCTCCACTGCTATTGGTTGGACTTTCATTTTTTCAATGCACAGAAAAATATTTTAAATAACTCTTATACAAAACTTTTTTGTAGGGAAAAGTGCCACAAACAAAAAAACTAATTCTTTTAAATATTTTAAAATTAGTTACAAAAATTAAATATGTACAGACAATATATATATAATTAATTTATAGATTCAGAAATTCTATAATATTTAAATAAACATGAAATAATATAATATTAGTTACTTTTTTGTAAATCAACCCAATAACTTTTAATAGCTCAGTCAACTTGGCTCAAAAAGGGCCTTATACAGGGTGTTAATGAATAGGGGTAACAAACTTCTAGGGCCCCCCTACCCAGGGTTCATTTCACACTTTTTTAATTATAATAGGCATTGGCAACCATGTTCACCCTAGAAGCTGCACCTCAAAAACTTTTTTGTTTTTTGTATACAATATTTGAAATATCTCTCTTAAAATCCAAAAATTTAGGATATAAACATTATAGGCAATTACATTGTGCATCCTTTTTAAACAGCATATGGATCTATCTCTAGCCGTACTTATGTCATAAAGCAAACAATGATTTTTTGTTGTTGTTATTTTTGTTAAAAATTATGCTTAAAGGTCAAAAATTGGAAAATATTTTGGAATTCAAAATGAAAGTCCATTCAATTGCGCTTCTTTCACCTAATTACATGTTACCAATTGTGTGCTATTAAAGAAAAACTTTAAGGGAAACATTTTTGAAACTTTAATGAGATATCTAAACTGCTCACCATACTAGATCAATATGTCTACCACCAACTTTGATGCAAACATTGCACCTTCCAGCATATTTTTATAAACCCTCTCGATATTTCCAGAAATTTCTAGAATTTCCTGCGCAGCTGCCATAATACGCCTAACAAATCTTCTTCAGATTCGACTGATACACAAGACTTTTCATGTAACCCCACAAAAAGAAATATATGGGCGTTAGGTCTGGGGATCGGGGCAGCCACATTACTGGCCCCTCTCGCCCAATCCATTTATCCACAAACTTTGTTGAGGTAGTCCCGAACAGCGAAAAATGTGCTGGCGCACCGTCATATTGCAGCGACATCTGTCGGCAAATCCACATTGATACTTCCTCCGAGAATTCTGGCAAAACGTCTTCAAAAAAGACCTTCCCAATCAAACTACCGCCTACAATGTCACACGTTGATTCCAAACTTGTGTTGGAATTTGGATTGTCGGCCCAAATATGCTTGTTGCAATGCCTTCTCTGTTAAATACTGCTTCATCAGTAAAAAGAACATATAGAGCGACAGCGATTTACAAACCAACGAGAAAAGTTAATACGTGGTGGAAAATCGATTGAACATAAGGCTTGAACTTTTTGCTGATGATATCGGTAGAGCAGTTGTTCTTTCACAACTTGCTAAACACTTACATGATTAGCACCAATGTCACGTGCAATGGTTCCAGTGCTGTTGAATGGATTCTGCTCTATCTTATGAAGCACATCATCTTCAATGTACGTACGGTTCAACGATTTCTTGCAACTCCGCAATTTACCTGGTTGACTGTAGCAGTTTCTGTAATGCTGATAAACTTTTTGCAAAAACCCTATTGGAAGGTATTGGACGATTTGGAAGCGTGTCGCAAGTCTACCATTACAATCTGCTTAGCCGTAAACTAAAATCATATTAGCATAATCTTGAAAAGTATGCTGATTCATGATTCAACTATTTCATATGTCAAAATCATAAGCGAGTTAAGACATGAAATATAGCCAACTTAAAAAATGAAAGTTTTTGACGTGCAGTTTCTAGTGTGAATATGGTTGCTTATGAGTTTATAAATAAAAACTGTCTCAAATGAACCGCCTACCCACCCTAGAGTTTGTTACCCCTATTCATTAACACCATGTATTTACAAAATCTATTAGCGTGCCAATTTTTTGATTTTTTTTAAAGTTCTCCTTCATCCCTGAACCGCAAAAAAAACACTAAAATTTCCTTATGCGTCACGAGGTAAGGGCGATTTTTTATATCTCGACTGCTATTGGTTGGATTTTTATTTTCTTTTTTTGTAAAATATTTTTAATAGCTCTTATATGAAATTATTTGCAAAGCTTTGTAGGGAGAAGTGCTACAAGCTAAAAAACGGCGTTTTTTAGGGGGTGCTTTTTTAAATGTTTTCTATCTGCATTTCTTTAATACTAGGAAAAAATCTTCAAACATAAGTTCTAGGGCCTACAATTTCCTCCTTGTTTCTTCTCTTTGCTTTCCATTAAGGGGTTAGTTGTTTAATTAATAATAACTTGATTCTATTGTAGATATTTAAAAAATGTCGAAAAAAAGTTACATGGTATATTATTGTATTGTACATATATAAAAAAACGTTGATATGAAATTAGATAAGATTTGAACCCTTAATGGGGATATTTACTCGACAGGGTAGAAAATATCAGTTTCCCAAAAAAATATTGTGACATCAAAGTGGTAGGCCATTTGTAACTTCTATTTTAACATTTTTTAATATCTACAATAAAATCTCTTTTATAATTGATTACATATCTCAGCCCTTAATAAAAAGCACAAAGAATAAACAAAAATACAAAATAAATCAATAAATAATTAAAAACAATAAGAAACTTTTTTCAATGATCAATTATGTATTTTGTCAAGTTTAAAAATAAATAAATTTGTCCCTTAACTAGGATATTGTAGGATATTGTTTCCTTGCAATGTTATGTAAAGAAGTTTCATATAAAAGTTATTTAAAATATTTGTCTGTACATTCAGAAAATGAAGATGAAAATTCAACCAATAGCAGCCGAGATATAAATCGTCTTTATCTCGTAACGCTCAAGGAAATTTTGGTGGATTTTTGCGGTTCGTTTTTAACAAACAATAAAAAAATTGACCTGCTAATACATTTTGTAATTTTAAATTCCCCATTTGCTGACCTATTATGGGATTTTTGAAATGGACGTTTCAATTTTAACAATACAAACAGCATCAGTTTTAGTGAATTTAAATGGATATTTTTGTAATAGAAGTTGATTTAACTGAACAATTGAATCGGTAAATTGGAAAGGGAACATGTCCACTTTTAGGCTATTTAAAAGTGCTGCTGCTAAAGCAATTTTTAAACATATTCGCTTGTTACTATTATTGTTAGTAGTGGAAACATATCACAACTACCAATATAGTAATAGCCTCACAAGTTTTCTCGCTAAAATAGATGTAGTAGCCTTTATAAATTACTCTAGCAACTCAATCTTTAAATATACAAAAAGGATTACGAATGACTACAATTCATGATTCAGTTGTTCTCCAAACTGAAATTTGAAAATTAAAAGTTGTGCATTAAATTTGTTTCTATTAATTTTGTTTGTTTTGTATAAACTTTCAAAAAAACGATTTTCTGAAAATGTGTGGAGTTTTGTGAAATAAGATAAAGATTGAATTGTGGAAGCCTTTACTGTGTGAACTTTTTATATATCTTGTCACACATTTTGTGATAGGATATATAAAAGTTGTTTTATTTATTAAGAATAAGCACATAATAATTAATATTCAAACTTTTTTAATAATCTCTTGTAAAATATATATTTTAAAAATATTACTCCCTTTTTAGCATATCTATATGTATAAGGTATGGGAATATAATATTCTAATCATTATATAAATATGTATGCTAAACCTGATGTGAAACAAAATCCGTAATTATAAAATGGTTAGATTAAAGTTAATATTTAATTATTTGAAATGTAAAGGCTATTAACATTGGGTTTTATTGTGCATAATAAATATGAAGGATGGCCACATAATGGGATATTTGAGCTTTAACTAATGACATGCCATGGCTATCATTTCGTGGTTCTATAACATCAGAAATTTGCTTCTCCACTCACGTAAGGCATAACAAGCTCCTTTAATATGCGATTTCCTGAGCCTTATATTACCTTTCCGACGATATCCTAATAATATACCAGACTCGTTTTTTTGTTACACTATAAAAAGAGCGCGCGCGCGCTGCCAAGATCGATGTGTATAATAATATTGCACACAAAATAAGATGAACATTTTAAAATGTTTTTTTGAGAACAAAATAACGTTATCGAAAGCTTTTTATATTTGAGTATGTATTTTGTAATTAGTGCACGTCTTGTATGCTCGGACTAGCATGTGAGAAGCACGGAGACGTGCTTTTTATCAAAATAGAGAGTCGGCCTAGCATTTTAATACCTTCCAATGTAAATAGCACGTTGAAATCGTGAGCTATTTAATATTTAATGATTGCGCAATTAATCAAGGTATAATGAAAATAATCCCGGCGCATTCACCATTTATCATAATATTTTGAGGTCATACAATGAATTCAATTGAAATGCTAGTAATCACCAGTATTATAAATTAATGCATGTAATGTAATCTTGCTAAATAACCAGAATTATATAGAGAGAAGAAAAACAGATAACGGAATTGGGATTTGAACCCACGCAAAAAACATTAAATACTTTACCCTCACCCGGGTGGATTTCAAGTAGGAAATCAGTGAGGAAACCCTTATATTCCGCATTAAACCGATAATATTGGTTCTTTTATCAAATTCACTGGCAGGGAATGATTTTTTTGTCGTGTTATTAAGATTTATAAATTTTTAGTCTAATATTTTTATTATAATTACACTTCTATTCAAATATTTCATTATGGAAAGCCATATTAAAGTCTCATACAAAAAAAAATAATTTTCTCTTGTATTTTTTTTGTATTCAAATTACATTATGATCAATAATTTTAATTGAAAATTAATTTAATCAAATAAAATCAATTAAAATGGATCTTAAAAAAACATATTGAATATGAAAAAAGAACAGCTCAATATTATTATTGTATTTAAACAGATTGCATATGTCAAAAAGTACTGGTAGAATAATTTTTACCATCGTCTCCCGCAAATATATTCAATTCTAGCGTAAACGAAAGACTTATTCTCAGTACCGTATACTATGCTTTAACAGTTATAAGCTGCATGACAAAGGGTCAAAGAATATTGCATATATGAAAGTAAAAAAAATTCTTTGAACAAAATCCATAAAATTTATTAAAGCTGCGACATGTGATATAAATATTGCAAATTTAATATATTTTGTAAATTTTGTTTATAAAAGTTTTTCTTTGCTATTGTATGTGTAATATAGTATTCAATCAAATAACAGTTCAATCAATCTGATCTACAGTTATAATCCAATGAAAGTAAACCATCTAAATCAATTACCGATCTAATAATGTTTACTCCGTGTTTTTTTAATTTCTTATAATTTTCAGACTACGCAACATATGTAATGTCAGAACCGGATAACATCCCTTAAATAACTACCAGCTCAGCTTCCAAATAATTTTGTTTTTGAAAAAAATATGCTATTTAAATAATGATACTATTATAATTAGAAGCTAATTGCTCATTATCACTTTATTTTGTTATGCTGGACTGGAAATTTAAGATAATTTTTTTCTGAGGTGGTTTATCAAGCGCCTTGTTGTTTTTTGGGCACTTCTGACATGTTATATTTACCTATGTTAGCAGTTCTCTCTTTATGCAAAGTCTAGGAGCTTTTTGCTAGGAATCGTCTTCAGATCTTCTTGGGTTAGAATATGCTTGCTAATGTACACTGTACGTTGCCATTGTGTATTCGGATTAGCACAGTTTCTTCCTCCAAGCATTCGCGGCATGGGTAATTTTCTTATATACCCGATCTATTAGAGGTTCTGTTGAGATGAGATTAATCATATCTTGATCTCGTCTCGTCAGGATTATAAAAAAATGATCTTGTACAGAACTTAAAGAATCGATCTCGTCTTGATCTTGCCGAGATTTTCGACAAATCAATCTTGATCTTTTGAATCTCGACAAATTGTTGACATAGACGTTGACATAGACACGAAGAATAAGAATTTATTTGTGTTGTTAACATATTTGTTTTACACTTGCCCAGAAAAAAAATATACACATACACATATATAATTGTTATAATAGCTAAATCTAAAAATGAATTATCTATATAAATAAAATAAAGGTTTTGTCTTTGCTTAAAATCACCCCGTATTATGATATTTTTCGTTTTATACATTGAAGACAGCAAATCGACCATCAGAAAAACCATCTGTCTGTCTGTCTGTATG
>JARJEC010080733.1:0-10222 GCA_030264575.1 Tachinus sp. AB-2021 | reverse complement strand
CCAATAGAAGTTCCGATAATACGTTATTTCAAAAATTAGATTAATGTAACTGATTTGGAAAAGCTGAAATTTGGTAATGTGTCAATTTACGTTATTAAGTCCATGAAACACAATTTTAGTAGAACGCACTTAGTCAGCAGCTAATAGAAGTATTGATAACCTAACCTAACCTGCATTTGTGCTGACGTCACGCATTTGGCTATTAAGCTGCATGACTGCTTGATTTAGATTTTCTATTGCATTGATTATTTTTATTTTCATTCTTTTTAAAACAAGGTTTGGATACTTTAAAAGTACACCCTTCCATGCGCATCACCGCCAGGTGCTTCGATACCTGGGGTGCTGACGGCAGTGTTTTTCAAAATACTGTCCGATTTGCAAGTCATTTCAAAACTATTGCACTTTTTTGTCAGTAGTTTTCCGACTATTTTGGATTATGTAAAAATAATAATTTTGTAATTTGTTAATATTCCAAACCAATTTCGATATTTTGTAATTTTTTTCAATCAATTCTGTTACTGTTACCACTGTTTTCCACCATTTTGTTATAATATAAAATATTTTATAGCTTTTCATAACAGACATTATTACATTACTGTTTGTTTATAAATATCTGATATTTATTTTTATTTATCATATTAAATAAATAATATTAACCATTTTTGTAACATTATTTATACAACCATTTTTGTCTTTTTTAATTATTTTTCAATTTTTTTATTTTTAATATATCCTTTGCGACATTTTATAAGTTTTATGTTTGTTTCTCTGTGATTTTTTTCTTTGGAATATTTTACAACCTTAGAGATAATTTTCAAAATATTACTGTTATTTTTGTGTTTTTGCAAATATCTTTTTTATACTCGTATTATATACAACATGTATATTTCTCTTTTTTCGGATGTTTTGAAACATTTTTACTGATAGTTTATAGCACATATTTTGTAATATTTTGCCACTTTTCCAATATAACGTTCCACACTTTTTTTTCGATATTTTATAACAATTATAATTTATAACATCTTTCAGATTTTTTGTGAACTTCTTTGACTTCTTGTAAACATTTTATATCATTTACCAATATATTAAGGATTTTTAACAAACATTTCTTGATATTTTTGGCTATCATATAGCATATACTAAACTAAAATTTTAAGATATTTAAATGTATATTTTGTAATGTACAACATTTAGTGATTCTGTAACCATTTTATTTATTTTGGCAGCAATTTTAAACATTTGCCGATACATATTCAAAATATTGTTTACTTTTGTATTTATTTTCGAATTGTTGAGATTGGCTTGTTTTACAATTGTAATTTTGAAATCAAAATCTGAATTACATTTAAAAAATGTATTCAAAAGAACTGCTTTTAAAAATTTATCAGTAAACCATTTTTATATAAAATAACAATATAAAAACAACAAATTTATTTGATCTCAGTGAAAGTAGTATAAATTGAGAGTCCGATCGCCAAATAAACTTCTGGCATACACCTCCTGGTGTTTCCTTCAATCAATAATAAAACGTATAAAATCCCGCGCAAACTTCTCGGCAGCACACGGCGGCCCTGAACGAGCGCATTTTCTATTTTTCGAAACAATAAAATTTCTCTTTGTTCTAAAAATGCACCAGAGAGACTTGTTATAAACTTGCCCTGCTGCAAATTACACTCTCACGTATTACATTTTCTTGTATGAGCTATAATTGATACGTAAAGTAACGACTTTCCATTTTATTGCATGATGAATTGTTTGAAATGCGATTTTACTTTTACGTAAAAGAAACTGTATGTGAAAAAACTGAAACATATCAGGGCAATATGGTTAGAATGTAATGGATTGATTTTCAATAGAAATAATAAAGTATTTAAATAACTTTATTGGCTCATTATAAGTTTGTTAAATTATTGTCTATTTAATAATTAAGTTTGTTATTTTTTTAAATTATATTATATATATATATACAATATTTTTATTTACAAAAAATAATTACATATGTAGATTTTACATATTTATATTTGTTTATAATAGGCCATCGATCTTGGCCTTTCAGCTCAAATTATGTTATTTTTTACATATCCATTTGTACTAAATATAAATTTAATTTAAAAAATATAATGATGAGTTCTGTGTTGTTGAAATTGTTGGGAGCATGACAATTATTCTGACATGAGTATTTTCATTCTTTATTTGATGGAATTTTATTTAATTTATTCGAAAAGATAAATCAAATAAATTTGATGGTATTAAAAAATCAAATAAATTGTACGGTACATTTTGTCTTCGTATCGTATTAAGTGTAAATTAAACAAACGAATAATCTAGTTTCTTTAGAGCTTGTAAACGCATACTTAATATAACTTAATGAAACTCTAATTTAATATCAACAAAAATTAATTAAAAAATTATATTTTTTATAATTTACATTTCTTTTGTTATAAAAATTAAGCTTCATATAACTTAATTTTTACAAATGTTATATTTATTGCCCGGCGCATGCACCATTTGTTATACCCCCCACGTTATTTTACGCCACGGACTGTGATAACAATCGATATGTCGACTACAAACAAAACAAATCTTGCTATGCGGTTCGTGCATTTAAATTTAATTCACGCAATGCTAACATTGTGAAACAATGAAATATATAAATTTTCGATTTAAGTTTTATTGTGCTTACAAAATTAAGCAGTATAAATTTTTAAACCAAGCCAATTGCCCTATATTATGACAATTAGGTACTGAAAAAAAAACATTTTGTCGATTGTTTTAAAGATTTTTGTGAGTACTTAAGTAAATATATTTTATTTCAAACATTTATAAAGATACATTGCAAAACAATAAATAAATTTCTATAATGGTTACATTTTGATGTGACAAATTGGAGAAATATTATATAAATTGTTAAGAATTTGGTCGACAAATTCATTTACCATTTAAAAATGTTAAGAATTTTCTAATCAGTAATAAAACTATTTCATGTATTTAATATATAAAATAAGATATTTTTTTTATTAAAAAAATAATAATTTAGTATTGTTATTTTTATGGTATTGCAGATTTTGATTTGAAACATTTACTAATAAAGCAAGGCACAATTTGGTGGCTTATAAATTTTGATTTTGGTTTATTATTTTTATAATTGAAATATTACCATTAACAAAACCATAAATTTCACTATATAAACTCATCGTATACAGTTAATATACTAACTATATTATAATCCCCTGCCTTAGTAAAATATATTATAACACTTGCACGCAGCAGAGCTGGCAATTTATTAATAAAATGCCCGCTTAACGTACACTTTATTGCTGGATTCAAGGATCAATTAAAGCCAGGCAATCGCGAAATTTATACGTGAATATTTCAGGATGTTCCCGTTTTGGTGGGTGGCACAAGGAGATGCTTTTGGTACGCGCCAGGAGATCAGGTTTAAAGCGGACGGAAAATTATACGGCGCGAACATTAATTTTCCTTTTGTGCGCCGACTAAAATTATGCGTGCAATTTAGATACACTTCGAGTGGTAAACTGGTAAATTCATCATCCTGATTGATTGATAAATGGTTTCAGTTTATGCTTACAAAATATGTTTGTAATCCAATGGCTTGAAAGGACAAGGTCTATTATGATAAATTATTATCATTATTTTGCTAATAATTTTAACTAGAATGCAAGTAGTATTGATCAGTTTCTATTTTAATAGTTATCTATATAAAAATCAAGAAAAAGACATACACTGGTCAGGAACTATGTAACAAGTAATATAATTATAAATCATAAAACTGATTTATAACGTCATTACCTGACTTGTCGTTCAAATTCAAATGTTGCAAAATAATTTTTCTTGAAGGTCATTGTTCTGCTGATTTACACGCAGAAAAATGAATTTTAATTACTAGTAGTGTAATGACTTTTTCAGTCAGTTTTACGATTTATTTATTAAATTATTTGTGAAGAGCCAACAAAATAACAAACTCGATTTTGCTTAATTTAAAATATTGGTAATTTTAAATTCCGATTTTTTACGATTTCCGAAAAAAATACAATACATGTACGTAAACAGTCTCACTTGACTCGGAGCTTTAAAATACTAATGTTGTAATCTCATTTTCCTAACCTATGTAAATAACTGTTCATTAACTATTATTTACTTATTTTTTTCTGTTCATATACGTATTCAATAATATCTAGTAATGAATATAATTAGATCTTTGCAGTAAAATCAGAATAATTATACCTAAAATTGTTAATGTAATTGGTACTATTTGTAATTTTATACTCCCTACTTAAAACTTTAAACACAGACTGAATAGAATTTGGCATCATTAATCCAAAATAACAAAACTACTTTACTGGGTGGGTATCGATTTTCATACGATACGAAACACTACTGGCCGTCGTTATGTTGATTGTTAATCTAGTAAATCTCTAAAAGAATAATTAAAAAATATTGTGTTTTAATCAAAATAAACGTCCATGAAAAATATAGCGATGATTTATTATTATACAGCTACTCGAATAGGTTGCGCACACCGATTATAATTAAATTTTGCAATTAGCTCGGCGGGATTCCGACTAGGTGCAAATAAATGCGATACGGCTGATGCACGAAAAAATATACAAGCAGACGGTTTAGATTCAACTGGAAAATCTATATAGCTGGAGTGGAAGCTGCACGCTGGTTGTGAAAATCGTAAGCTTTGTGGGAGCGTTTTCACTTGTGTAGTTTTTATTTTGTACTTTGTATTTTATGCAATTGTTTATAAAATTTACTGTTGTTAAAATTCGGATATTATATTTTCCTTTGTTATTTTTGCTATTATTTTATAAACATTGTTTGAGTTTTATATGGATTATGGTAATAATAATATCTATAATAATATTTAATTTTGGCTATAGATAATTTACATTAAATAACCAAAATAAATAGAATATACAATTAAAATCAATGAATTCTATCAGAACGTACAAAGTAAAACAAAACCGTTAAATTGTTATATTTTTAGCTTTTGCGTTTTTTTTAACTCGCACCTCAATACAAAACTTTTTACTTTACATATAAAAATTGTAACTTTAGATATAATTTTATTATTCAACTTCGACCGTGTTATACTATTTTGTGGAATTTGTGTGGAATGTACAACATTAATTTTATTTATTTAATTGAAAATGATTTTCAAAATTAATAATAGCTTTCATAATTTTATATAACAAAATATATTTAAAATTGAAATTATGCGAACACATTTATTTTAAGCTTTATATTGCGGAACAAGATCAGTAATCAGTAATAAACACACTTTACAAATATTGTAAATAATAATTATTTACAAAGAAAAAAATTTGTATGGAGCCTAAGTTAAATTAGAATATTATAATTATTAAATAATTACTACGTCATTACTCCATTTTCAAATAAATGTTTAAAAAATTTACCTCTGGTGGGAATCGAACCCATAACTTTTGGATTTCATGCCCACTGCTCTATAAATTGAGCTACGGAGGTATCTCAATTGGAATTGGTTTTATGTTCCACAATTACAAAATAACCTGTGTAAATACAATTATAATAATTAAACATAATTAAAGAAAATATCTATAATATATTTGTTTGCATAGTTGTATATACAATCTGTGTACATATTCAAAGAAATTGTGATTACTTTGCTTTTTATATCATTTTATTCATCGCGTTCCCCTTAGGGGATATTATGCATATCATAACATTGAAAACAAAGTTTGGTCTAGTAGGAGATGTTCTTTTGAAGTTACTAGAACAAAGTAAAGTACTTTCAAATAATGGGTAAAACATATATGAACAATTACTTCACCAGCGTCAAACTATTCACTCACTTAAGAATGGAACTGGAACTATTTGAGAAAATAAAGAAAGCTTAAAGATGTCCATTTCATTAATCAAAATTATTGGGAGACCAAGAATAAAGTGTCTTTATTTTTATTTTCAATAAAATTTCAAATGAATTAGCTTCAAATTTGAAATAGAATTGTCTTGGTGAGCACAAACTGTAACATAATGGAAAATCTATCAGCAAATAGATGGGATAGAATTACAAAATCACACCAAAGTTTCTCTTGGGCAAAAGTTATCTCAGATTATGTGCTGTGGCCAATATTTGCATATTTACTATTTTTTTATCTCCACAAGCTAGTCAACTTTAAATTTTTTTGTTGTAAATTTGTCTTTACCAAAAACTTGACACACTAAGCAAACAAAAGAAAGCTAATTCTGACACCACCAATATACAATATGCCAATATTTGCAATTTTGAGAGGAAAGTTTTTTTGGAAAAAAGGTATACTTTGTATGCACAAAATACACTTTTGAGGATTGAATGACAATAAGATGTATTTTCTATGTAGTATTGCTTTTTTCAAAATAAAATCCTTTTTTTATTTTTCATAACACATTGTTAATTCATGCATAGAGTCCCGTATATGGGACTGGCTGTAACTAATTAACGTTTAATTACATTTTTACTAGAACTAAAAATTACGTTCTTTTGTCTATAATAAACTAATTTTCACCAAAAACTAGATAAAAAATACAGCCGCATTGTCTCCGCACTAATGGGTTAAATTTGCGCAACAAAACGTAAATTTTAGCAAAATTTTCATCTAAAGAACATCAAACTTAATTAAAACTTTAATTATTTACTTATTTAAAATATATTATAAAATAATAAATTTAAGGCATATCATGACAGTTGATATTTGTTAAACTTAACAATAACTAATTATGCTGTGTTACTACTTAAGGATTAAAACAATTATTTATTATTTGTTATGGTCATTTTAAATTTTGTAATAATACTCACCACGCAACGTGCATTAATTAAGCAATTTAATGGGTTATGAATGAAAATAAAAACAGATAATGTGAAAATATATTTATATTTTAAAATAACAAATTGTTGTTACCAATCACAATTGGCAGTGTTCGACACCGTCGCGATGCTATAAATAACAAAATATTAAAAATAATAAATCAATTATGTATATAAATTAATAACTACGAATTCTGTAACAGTAACAACATTAAACATGATTATAAAGTTACTTTATATTACATTTAATAACACAATGTGAGAGGTTCTGTATTAATATATATATATATGGACTTAACAAAAACTCTAAATGACACAACTTCAATATGCGAATAAATAATGATACTAGAAAGTCGATTGATAATAAATTACAAATTTGGTTACTTACCATGCAGTCCCGACATTCATAGTTTGTTCAAAATAAACTTTTACATTGACATGAAGTAACAACACAAGAACACTCATTGTATATATTTAGTAAAATGCAAATAATATGGTTAATTTTTACGTAAAATTTACGCAAATTATAATACAATATTTCCTTGTGCTCAGCCCGAGAAATGGTTGTTTAATTGTTTCACCACCATATCTATTTGTTCTTTGATGCCATTAAAAAAAAGATTTCAATACTGGTTACATTTATATTATATTTGGACATAAAAAATCTTATAATTCAATATTTTAACTCTGCAGAATTTACATATTATTTATATGTAAAAGAACTTTAAAAAACTTTAAAAATATAATTTATGTTTTTATTACGCTATAACATTTTACATAAATTTTGTAATCTAAAATGGATGTATTGAAACGTAAATTTTATGTAATGTGTTTACTGCGTTATTTACAATATTCTTTATATTTACTACGGAGATATCAGAAATCCCTATTATAGATTTCAAGTTGTATCACTCATTTGTATCCACTAGAAAAGGCTAAATCATAAGAAAGAAAATGTTAAATTAGTTTCAACGGGGTAGCCCTCATTTAGAAAATTAACAAAACATTTACAGAGGTTAATCTCGTTTTCAAATAACTTAAATTTGGTAAATATTGAAATGTAATTTACAACGAAATGTATATTTTATTCTTTTTACTAGGAAGCGGCAATTCGTGACTGGTAAAAAATATTTTTGGACGAAATAAAAACCCATTGTTTTTACTGAGGACGTTTCGAAGGCTGATAAACACGGCCGTGTTGGCCGTGTTTATCAGCGCTTAAATATAAAATGGTTTTTTATAAATAATTAAATCCATCGGAATTAACATTATATTGGACTGCCTCTTTCGTCAGGAAGTTAATATGTAGAATAGCAATTTTGTTGGGGGACGGGGACATTTGATTGTTGTAGTTGAGCGCTTAGGAATCGTGTATTTCCGCTTCCTAATTAGAAGAATAAAATATACATTCGAACATATTTTGAAGGACGCTATTTATCAAATTATTTTCTGTAATTTACTACTTTTGATACTTATGTGAAATGTTGTTAAATGATATTATTAAGTAAATAAAAGTTAAATAATATATTCTCAAATATGTATAATTTGTTTATATGTTGAGATAAGTTTGTAAATATTGATTGATTTGTTTGTTTGTAGAAAATTCGAAAATACCGAAAAAAACAACAAACATTGAGATATTTTGCAAAATATTGTGTTGCGGCTGTTTTTTGCAAAATGTTTTTATGCGAAAAAGGCAAAGTATCGTAAAATATCAGATAAAAGTTGAAAAAGGTTGCAAATAATTGTTGATTTGTAAAATATTGCTAAATGTTATAATGTTTTATGATTAATATTAATAAATACTTAAATTTGAATAAATGATATTGAAATATATGAAAGGTTGTGACAAACTATTCTGATAAAGGTGTAATCAAAATACCCTACTATACCCATAAAAACTCGAAAAAAGTATTTTTGTTTTAACCTTTAATAACAAAATTTTTGTAATTTTAAATGTAATACCTGGTATATTTTTGCAAAATGAAGTTATGTTACGCGTACGTGTTTTAGTTGTCACCCGATATATAATCTATTAGTTTATTGAGTGAAAGTAGGGAAAAAGGAATAGATAGATAAGTACTTTTTTATATGACTAAATGTAAAAGTGATACATAATGCATTGTGTATATCATATATAACGTTATTTGGGATATTCTGTATTATAACAAACGTTTTCTGTTCCTCTGTAAAATCATCTTCTTGGACACATGTAATTTTAGAATTATGCAGACGATAGATCATATTTATTGATATTAATATATTATGGTTATACGACTATTAACAAATACAATGTATCTATAACACAATAATTTTTTTTTCCAAATTGTAAAGTGGGAATTTTCTTTAAATATTTTATTAGCAGTATTAATTAAAATATTAAAGTAAACACATCAATCCGTGGAACTATTATATTATACATAAGATATTGTAATGGACAGCCATTATTGGTTAATATTATCTGAACTTAGAATAATGTTTAATAATTTATATTTCAAGTTTATTATAAAATGAAGCCAATAGTGATACAAAGCATACTGCCCATTATTTAAGAACCGATACAATTTTCTTTGTTCCACCGGCTGCTTTGATGATAAATTGGGTTTGAATAAATATTGTTTGATTCTAAAATGTAGTTGTTGTGTCTATGATTAGTTGTCAAATATCAAAAAGGGAAGTAGATATTTCTAAACATGTTAAAGACGCAATAGTATTTATTAGACCATTTTTTCAAAGATTTTATTTCAATGCAATATACATGGTGATTTATAAAAGGTGGACAATGCCAAACTCTAAGCATAAAATAACGCTTTTTAAAAATTCATCTTGTTTACGAGTAATTTAAATTTAAAGATTTTAATCTTAAGTAATTAATTAAAAATGAGATAATAAAAATAATTATCTAACTTCCCACCTTAAAAATCGACACTTGCGTTTTGTTTATGGACATAAGGGCGATTGACTTTGATACACAGATCTCCTTTTTAAATTATTCCTGCTATGCGTCCCTTTTTATCCCATAAATATCATTGATAACCTCCTCATTAATAGATAAATAATAGTGCGTATAAGCGCTTCTTAGTCCGATTTATTCATCACAGATCAAAGCGTCCCGCTAGGGGCTAGGGGAGACCACCATATCTATACAATATATTTTGCCTCGATATATACAACCGTACCTCAATGCATTTCAATCCCAACTCAATATATCTCTCAATATACCGACGACATTACGTTAATATGTCATTCCAAATTTAAAAAATAGTTCCATCCTCAGTATGTAAGTATCTTGGTGCACATTTTGATGCTAAGTTAAACTTTAAATCTCATACTTGTTCCATTAATGCTGAAACAAAACACTTTTATTCA
>JARJEC010080711.1:0-20036 GCA_030264575.1 Tachinus sp. AB-2021 | reverse complement strand
TGTATTTTAATTTTTATTTATTTATTTCGACATATTTGTATTATCTTTATCTTGACAATGATTGTATGATACGAAACACGTAGAAATAAATTAAAATTAAAATACAGTAAAACATACACTAATTGCCTTTTTAACCCTAATTAAAAAAATATTTTACTGTTTCAACCAAATCAACAAAATATAATTGAAAATAAAAAATATTTCTTTAATCTTTAATATTTTCAATTTCTAAATGAAACTAATAATTTTAAGAAAATTACAAAAGAATATTTTTTTTAACTTTAGGATTTAAAATTTTTTTTTTCAGAAAACTGTATTAATTGCGTGTTTCGAGAAAACAGAATTTAATGTTTTTGTTTTTAAGAAAAGTAAATTTAATTTTGAAAAAAAAAAAACTTGTTTCAATAATAAACTTTCTTTAAAAGGGCATTAAATAAGCGGACAAACTCAGCTGCACTTTTGTCCGCACATAAAAGATTTCACATTTAAGTTTGTGCACATAATGCATAACAATGGTCTTACTTAGAGGAATGCTGATGTAACTTCTTATTAAATAAGTTTAAAAAAGAGTACAGTTATAAAAAAGTAAGTCCCAATTATGTGGATATGAATCAAGATAATCGGTAATAATTATATTGCTTCGTGCAAAAGTGATATCACAATTTATAAAATGTTATATTCACCAAAAGATAACACTACCGTTATCCACTAAGCAAGTTTTAAGTTTCTATTGATTAAACTCAAAACCATAATTTTGATGCTTAGCTCTATTTTCAATCACATTACAGATCGACAGAAATGAAAAGAATCCAAGTTAAAAATCTTCAGGCAGTAAAAGCAGAGGAGAAATGGTAGCATCTATATTCAGAGACAAAATGATTAAGATTCTCCGTGTTTGCACGTTGCAAAGCCTTCAAAGCAATAACATAATAGTCACAACATTGTGTCTACAGATTGGTGCATATATTCTTGTTCTATTCCCACCTCCACTTAAAAATCTGAGCATGGTTCTTGTTATCTTTGTCGAGTAGTAATTTACACACAAACAAATGAATAAATTACCTGGCGGTGAATAAACTGGAGCTTCTACCAATATAGCCAAAACGGTACCAGTATAATGAATAAATCCTATTAAATAATGAGCCAAATTCATTTTACTGTTGTCTCCAAAAACTGATACAAAATGTGTGTCATACAATCTCCTTACACATTGTACAGTTAACAATATTAATGCAAGTACAACATGAATATGTGTAACTAAAATAAATATTTTAATCATTTTAAAAAGAGTAAATTTACTATAATTATTTACCTGTTGCTTCCCTTAAATAACCTCCAAGTTCATCCAAAATATATTTCAACCAGGGCGGTGGAACAGATCCAAAAATATATACTTTTATTGTCAAACCTAATGTAAAAGATGTAAGCACCGAAGAAAAAATATAAAAATGTCGAAACCACTTTTTAGGCACATTAATTGCCAGAGGTGATCCTTTTCCTTCATATGCAAACTTTCCATATCTAAGACTTTGTTTTATAAAAGTCGGTAAATATTTCTCAAACGTATTAATCAAACTGCCCAAGATTATCATAAAAGCTATCATTAGACAGAAAAATATTCTTATATAGTTTATAGTATTCATGTTTACTGATTGGATGATTTTCTAGGACTAAAGTAAAACTTTCTTGACTGGGATGAATAAAGAGAAAGCAGCCTGTTCTCTTGCTCTACAAAAGTATATATGATGATTGCTCTGCAGTACATTACACATACATATGCATACTTATGTTTTCATTCTTGATTTAGGATCAATATTTTTGATGCATTAATTTACATAAAACATGCAAACTAACTGTTTGATTACAATTTCTGATAACTGAACTAAAGTAAAACGAAAACGTGTCCACACTTAAAAAGTAATCATGTGTGAGTGGATGCGGTAATACCGCAATGAGGTAGAAATAAAACTGAATAAAATAAATAACATTTTAATAAATACTTTCATAAGAATGGATATTTTTTCAAAAATAATGAGCTACAGCTGATTTTGACAGCCGCTACAGCTTTTAAATTAATCGGTCGTTCCCCAGTGTTGCCAAAGCTTTGTGTCCTATGATCAAAGTGCGGATCTAAAGGTCAAATATAAAAATAAATAGATTATGATTGATAATATGTAATCATGGATTATTATTTTAAAATTGAGCTTTCAAATGAATAATGTGATTGATGCATTTCAAAATATGATTTTGTTCCGATTACTATTTAAAAAACTACAGGGACGGATCGGGTAATTTTAGTGGAATAATAAGCTTTCACAAAAATTTAATTTAATTCTTGACTAAGTATATCATGTTTGAATTAGTGTAGTAAAAAAAGTATAAATGTTCACTTATTGAACTATATGTGACTGCTATTCCAGTGTTATTTAATAATTGATCCCTTACACACAATCTGATTGAATCCGAAAAAAATTGCAAAGAAATATTAAGCAGTGTAAACTATTAAGAAGTGAACTGTATTGTCTATATGCCATAATTTTATATGTAATAATAATAAATTTATGTAACAAAATATTTTTAAAAATGTTGAACATTTAATAGAAGAAAAAATGCTATAATACCATCTACTTCTACTGTGTATGCACTCGTGTTTATTTTTTAAGTTATAATCATTTTTCACTCACCTGGAATGTACAGCATATTATTATATACTATAACATTCAGCGAAATTTTGTAAAAACCAAGATAAAACCGAGATCTGCACTTATAAGGAACTAACATACGGCCCGGTTTATGTATATGTTAGTTTATTAAACAGTGGTTCAACAATGATTGGCGTTTGAATTATCAAAAAAAAAAAATCAATGGCAGGACATTAAGGTAGCAAATAAATAAGGCATTAAAAACATTTTATTTATAAAACATTGATTATTACAACATTTGCCCAGAATGTTTCCCATTTTAATCCAAACAATTAACCTTACTTTTCATATTATTAAATACAAAATATTAATAATGACAGAAACGGTTATGCGAGAAATCGACGTATACTGAAAAGGGCGAGAGGCGAGTATGGTACCACAGGTATGATTCATCGTTTTTCAAAACAAGAATTGCATATTCTATGCTTAATGTAATGTGAATGAAATGACATAAAATATGTCCATTGATTGTGAAGTTTTCGAAACGACCTTATAAAAGTATAATTTGTAGATAAATTAAAGAAAACACGCTAAATTAATTTAAAAATTGGAACAGAGGTTGCCGCCATATATATTGTATATATTGTTGTAGTTGGTGACAATAATTTTAAAATGTACTTTAATTAATAAATAATATGCTGTAGGTTTATTACTGAAATATGTGTATTAGACAACTCTATTTTATTGAAAGACAAAATAAAATAAAAGCTTTAAACGTCTTGGCGTCACATGCATCAGATATAATACTATACTACCCTCACTCAATTAATTCCGATGTTTATGACATTTATAGTGTTTTAGTAGTAGTATTTGTGTTTGTTAAGTTTTACTTACCTAGCCTTTGACCTGGAAGTCCTTCTGCCGTGTACATATAGGTTATACCAACTTTGAGTTAAGGCATGTTACTCTAGAAATTTGCCTACAATATCTAGATTAATTGTTTCCCAATGGCAAAGAGGCTAAACAATTATCCATCCAAGTGCTGACCGTGTCGAATGATGCTTAATTTTTGCAAACATTTGACATCGGCCGTACTTAATATGCCACCGGCGGTTAGTGATTTATTATATTATATTATATTTAAAATATGTATTTTTAAATTATTGTTGCAGTCTTAAAAAAGTATAGTCAACATGTTTGGAAGCCTATTCTATCCTTGTAGAACAATCTCGCTCATCTTGACGGGCACGTTTGTCAAACTTTTCACATGCAAAGAATACGCCGTATTCCAAATTTATTAGAGAATATACTATATTCTGCTCCCTTCTTTATCGAAGTGTCATTGAGTTATTAAGATATATATTTCTAAACTGAAGTGAGCGTTATCCCAACCAGCAAAGGCACATCATATTCACGTTATTTTTTGTTATTATGACTTAAAACATGACGCAAATATGTCGAGAAAAAGACAAAACTATGACAGAGACCAAAGACGTTATTTAGAAACGTCAAATTGGCGTTACTGTCGTGAAATAGACGTGCGGATACTCTTCCAAAACTGTCATCAAAAAAAGTGTTTTAATTGGTCACCATTAATTATAATCACTTTATTAGATTATGATTAATTTTTGGAGTTTTATGAATTTGTCGCTGCATAATAATAAACATCCATGCCAAATTCTTTTCATTTAACTACTTTCACTTTTCTATTTTCTTGGCTAATATAATTGTTTGATTAACTACTGCTAATAATAGCAATATTGATATTAGCAACATCTTCAAAAACATAACGAAGTTGCTCACCAAAATGAGCGATAATAGTTTTGACATAGATTTGTAAAAACATGTAACTTGTGTGATGACAATTCAATCGTCAAAACACCAGAAACGTTTTTTAGCTAAAAATGAATAAAGTGGTTACTTCACATGTAGGTACAATACTGAATTTACCTGAAAAATATAAACAGTAAAATTTTTAGATTTTTTTTGCTGGAATTTAAAAAATTTCATTGTTCACAGCCCGGTACATATTACCGATCATATCCATATCGCTGTTGACAAAACATTTTACAATGTTTTCTTCAAAACACATCAAAGCAAAGTAGTTGATATGGTGGGGTTACATCCAAAATTGAATCGAATTTTAAAAATATTAATTGATAAAATGATAAAAATATTAACATATTATATATAACATGAAATACAGTAAAATATTCATAAATGTTTAATTTTCTATGCGTTATTAATGTATTAAGGGCATAAACAAATAGATTATAGCGCAAGGAAATGTTTAAAGCCCAACTCGAAGCGTAGGCTATAACATTTCTGAGCGGTAGACATAAATTAAATTATATATTTTCTGTCTACCATACGTGCAGCGTTTTATTTTATTTTAAAATCATTATTTATAATTGATTTAATTTAAATTTAAATGAATATACATGATGACGTCATGATTGTTTATTGATTGACATTTAGGATTTCATTAAATATCAAGTTTGTGTTTATTGTGATTATTTTTCAAAATATTTTATAATTAAATTATTTTTTTATTTTTGTTTGATATTATTATTAATTATTTATATTGGACTATACAACCGTATTTATTTAAATATTATTTAATTATTGTCGTTATTTTGCAAAATATTGTTTGCTCTTATCAGGACAATTATATGACATATTAAAACGAACTCAACGTGTCCCCATTTAAGCAGTCAAAAATTAGATTAAAGGTTTTCAAGATAATTGTCCTTAAATGTCATTGAATTGATAGATCCGTACAATTTTTATAACCTGACACATTTGGTTAATTTATTTTAACAGTGTTGCTTGTTGATTTTTTTGTTACTCAGCAACTTTATTGCACTTAAACAATAATAGATAGCATTTTTGTGCCAATAAATAACACTATAGTGACAAAATAAAACCAAATTTATTACAGATTTAAATTTGATGTAGTATTTTTTTTAGAATAACTATTTTAAAATATTTTTTTAAGTCATTTGACAAAAACGCCGAACAAACAATTTAACAAACTTCGGCAAAATTTAAATTTTGCTAGCATCTATGTTAAGAAATTTTGGAAAAGAAAGAAAAGGTTATTTTAAACCACTGTGATAATATTTTTTTAGAACAACAGTTACAAATTATAATATCTAACGTCAAAAACTTTGCCTTTTTTCATCTTGGTATGTGTGAAAGACATATCGAATAAACATTTTTGTTGTAGAGTTTGATGACCGATCAATAAATACCCTGGTGTTAGTGGCAGAAAGTTTGGAAGATTTTTTGGCATATTACAAATGCGACAGGAGTTCAATAAATTCTCAAATTATGTTACAATTAATAGTAATAAATTTTTAGAAGTTTAGAAGTAGTATCAGGTATAAAGGAGTATAAAAAACATAAATTACAATTTTTATAAGAAAATATTAATCATGTGATTCAAATCCAGGTCTTCTAGCATTGTAGACGGTCTCACAACCGCTACCCTCTACCACCGAGCTCGGCTTATACATTATTAAATGTGTATCAAAATATATTAATTAAACCGATTTCTTTACATTGATATGGGGTTATGTATCTGACATAGACAAATATGTCATTTACAAGAAAGGCACACAACCACTCACTTTGACTTCATTATTGACAAGTATTATTAATTAGATTGTCACATTTGATTTGTTTATATTGATGTTACTTATTCCAATCATTGATTTTATATTTCTTTCTCTTTCACGACAAAGCTTCATATGCACTTGAAACTTTTAAGTTTATGTGCATTTGACAAAAAATGAAAAGAAGAGAAGATGTAAAATGTCACATTCTTGCATAGATTTTAGTTTGAGGAGAGGTTTCTCTAACAAATCGTTTTTAGATATTATGAATTACAACCAATGGCGCTGTGGTAAATAAATAAATGAAAACAACTTATAATTAATATCAACTTTATGCATTTGTTCAATTAGGTGGAACGTATAGATTATAGAAACTATAATTTAATAATTCAAATTGAATTTAAAATATCTTTTATTATGAATATAAATTGATCGTAACCAAACCAAATTTTTAGTATTTCTGACAGTGATTTTTGGTTGTGATTTAAATTTAAAAGTCATAAATTATTTAGTTAATTAATATAAATTGTTAATAACATGTACTAAAAATACTTAAATATAATGGTTTTATTTAAATTGTAAACAAATAAGTCTAAACACAGAAAATAGTATGAAACAGAAGGCAATTCAGCCACTTTGTAATGTACTATTCTCTTACAAGGTTTACGTTTATTTATAAGTATAAAAATAAAACTTTTGTAAATAATTTCCAATAAAGGGGAAAGTTGAAAATTACAGAATACGTCTCTGTACAAGTATATTGAATGTATACATGTATACACAAATGGTTTTTAAACTATACACAAATTTAACTAGTTGCAAATAAATAATATGAAATAAAGAATGTATCATGTAGAGTTTCTGTTGCTAATTCATAATTGTATAATAAACAATGGTCATAATATTGTTATTATGCGACATGCGACAAAGTCTAATTTGCATCGATCCGACAACGCCGCATCATAATAAATGTAAATATAATTTCGGAAAGTTGGTAGCACAATTTCTGAAATTGCACTTTTAAGACGATGACTTCATTTTCTTTGCATGATTAAAAGGTAGAAAATAATCAATTAAAATTTTGCAGTTTCGCAATTAACAATCACGGATGCGACCACACTGGAACATTGCAATCATGTGCGCGTAATGTTTGTCATTTGCTGATAATCGAGAGTGTGACCAGTCCAGTGTGGTGGAGGCAGATCAGCTGAGGTGCAATATTTTCAACCAAAGACCTTAATATTGTTGTTTGTCAACAATTTTCGTGGTAACTGTGTTCAATAAATCGTCAAACTGGAGCGATTACCGGAATACCTCCGCGATACCGTGGATTGGTTTATGGGGTAAGAATTTCTTTTTCAACCACCATTTTACTCTAATTTATATTTTTCCACACTCATCTATTTCTATTTATAAATCAAAATGATCAATTCAATTGTAAATTTGATCTTTTTAATCAATAAAACATAATATATTGATAGGCAGACATCACAATTAAAATCAATTACTGTATCTAAATATATACCATTAGATTATCAATACAATAATTGATATTTTACTGTCTACCGATAAAGGAGACAATTTTAAAGACTTTTGGAATTGAAGTATAAATGACTCGGCACACTAAATGACAATGCAGGTTATGTTTGTTGACAATTTATAAATCGTCATTATTTATAATAATGATATCAGCGTTTCAATCATACGTTTCGATATAATTTATAATAGTAATCACCAATACATGGTTTTTCTTAACAAGTTTTTATCAACACATACATTACAGTATATAATTTTTTGAATATAAAATAAAGATGGTCAAGGTTATATTCTACAATATAAATAATAAACTTTGACCATGTTCTAACAAACTGTTAAATATTGTATATTATTACTTATTTTTTTATAGATTGATGCCTTTATAATGAGATGTGCAAACTTAATACACATTCGATGATATCATATTTTTATTTAATTTTATTAATAAACAAATATAAAATCGTTTATAAATGATGACTTACAAAACAAGTTAGTGATAACGAATCTGATGCAATTAAATGTTTATTTATATGTTAACACCAATGTATGATAATGTTTAACATCACAGTACACAATGCTATATTTACTTTTTAATTTTAAATACATACATTGAATGTACCGAATTATTTATGATAGTACACAAACATATTTGTGAAACATATTAATATAACAGCAAATGCAAATGTTTTAAAACATTTTTATCGATTCGAATTAAAGATAAATTAAGTAAATAGTAGGAGTCTATTATAACTATAATAAGCTTTATAAGTACAATATTTACCAATATACTTTTCTAAAAAATGTATATTGTGTATGTACTTACGATTGCCATGCGTCCTACTTTTGGTAGGACAGTCCTACAATTGCAAGTACTTGTCCTACGTCCTATATTTAAGGTGAAATATCCCACATTCATAAAAACAACCAAAAATATATATTTTAATAGTAATGATGTTATCAAAATTATAATTTACTAAATTTGCTATTTGCTTAAATATATATTTTTTCTGTTACTTGTAAATGCCATTTATTAAAACTTTATTGAATCCACTTAAATGTGTTTACACGTTACTCGGTGTTATTTTGTTGAGACGGTGTTGATTGATTTATCACCTTTCAACCATTTTACTTGTTTGCAACCAGTAAAAAACGTGAACATATTATTAACAAAATTAATAATAAAAATTACAAAATGCAACAATTTTGTTTACAAGAGCTAAACAAATAAAATATATTAAATTATACTCCAGGTGACAAGTTTAACTGACTCAACAACGTGATTGGCTTGACAGTCACCTTCTCGTATTGCCAGTAAAATATTATAATTATTACTTTTACCAATCATAAAATTTCATAGAATGTCCTACTTTAAGCTTTTTGAAACCTCTCAACTCCAACTGTACTAAAAGCTAAATAATAATAAAATTGCAAATATAGTTATTTATTATAAGAGGCCAACGAAAGCGCGGAGCATTGCCTGCTCAAGTTTTTACAACTGAGCAGGCTTAGTATGTGGATATGATTTTGACGATTTTTATATATTTATGTATAATAATTAGTCTTTTGTATCATAAAATCCAACAATATCTGAGCCCCTTTATAGCTTAGATATTGTTCGGAATTTAGTCGTTATTATTATCTGTAATCGATTTATTTATTGTAACTTGTTTGTTTATTTATTAATTTTATTATAATAATTGCTCATTTGAACCAATTTTTTTAAATGTTTTATAGTAAAAGACAATAGCATTTTGAGGTTGGTTTGCTAAAAACCTAACTAACTAACGAAAGCACAGAGCAATAAAAGAACGTGCAAACCAGTCGGTGGTCGGCTGCTATTTGTCGTTGAAATTTTAAAGCGCATAATCTTGTTACAGTATGCAGGGCATGTAAACTAGAATAAACAAGAATGTTTAAATGCAGACATGCAGTTTAATTTTTATAAGTGGATAACATGCGATTAAAACACAAATGTAATTCAACATTTTATCTATAATCGCAAACCCAAATTATTATACGCTTCCACTTAAGTATGCAACATATGAAAAACTTTTTTATTTATGATTTCTCAGAAAATTTTATTTTTTTATAAAAGTTTTATCTATAACTAATTAAAAACATATACGACTTTAAACAATAAAGTATATAATTTTAATATAAATACAAAAACTTTGACATGAATGTGATGTTTGTCTATCAAAATTTCGGATTATGTTTTTAAGTATATTGGGATTATTATTTAGATATCTTACTCCATCTCTAACTTTATTCTCTAAGTTTTCTAATTTTATAAAAGATATCTCAGAATAAACTCTATTGTTTAACTCTTTAACGGCTAGTAAAATAACTCAACTGGCTGACGGTGGTACCCGGGTACTCCTTATATTTTATATACGTGTGAAAACTGACAGACTGAGAAAACCATATTAGCGTATCAAGTGTTATAATAATATATATAAATTGATACGAGTATGATAATGAAAGTATTATATATATATATATATATATTACCAACTTTTGATGAAAGGGCCATTCATTCAACTGATGATATATCATTGTTTTTATAACATATTACGCAATATATTGCTTTATTTGTATTATTAATAATATTTTTTTGCGGTTTTGTGCTTTAAATTATTCACACAACGTTATTAACATTTATTTGAAATTGTAAAAGTTTATTTATGATAAATAAATTAAAGAAAAATTGGTTTTAAATAAAAAAAACATAACTTAAGAAATAAACCAAATAGAGCCCATTATGGAAAATGACCAATTTTGAAAAATCACGTTTTCCTTGAAAACTAAAAATTATAGAAAAATCTATTTACTACCATTAAACTCATCTCAGAAAATTGGCTTTATCATAATTTATCTAGCATTTTTAGTTTCCGAGATAGTCTATAGTAACTTCCAAATTCAGACACCCCGTACAATAAATGATCACTGTCATATTACTTACAAAATTTACTGACAACTAAATTTTTGTACAAGTAAATTATTTTACGTTCATTGAATAAATGTTACGCATAAGATGTATTAAATTAAGAAATATTACACAATTAACTGACAACCAGTTGCAGTTGTTTGTAATGTTAAATTTAAATAAATACAAAATAAATTTGATAATAAATTTCATATAACGTCTGATGAAGACTGAGGTTCAGTTGAAACTGCAGTCACGGTGTGACTAAATAAATTATGATAAAAAACATAGTAGTTTATTTCAAATCCTGCATTATGAATTATCACTTAGTAAAGGTCGATTCTATCAATTTTCTTAAATTTTTTGTTGCTAACAAGATTGTTGAATGCCATGTGTGTTGGTCTTGCACTGTTTTGGGACACACTGTCCTTGTTAGTCCACATTGGTATTGCACAAAACCACTTTACATAAGGCCGTAATAAAGTATGGTCACTGCTTATTAAATATGTGGTGGAAATACACATTATTTTAGAAAATTTTAAATTAACGTCCGAATGCTTGGTATTCAATTTATTTTCAAATTTGAAAATTGCTGAAATATACTTTGATGTATTTTGTGAGACTTTGTACACAATATATTCTTGTTGATTTTCCAATTATCTCTCAATTTTTATTATTCTAGTATTAGACAGAGTCAAATAATGGAATACGGTACCAATCGTCAGTTCTTCTGAAAATTGCGTTTTAATTTGTTTAAATATTTGCCATTTAAAGTATTGTAATTACAATCTCTTTGAATTGCTGTTTGAAATACTCAGTTCTTTGGCAGATTTTATTTAAGTTTTTAAATAAATAATTATTGTACTTAAGTTTTGTGTTATTGTTATTGGATTTGTGTTAAATAAATAAATAATTACACAAATATTTTCTAATTGGTGTTTCAATAAAAGATTTATTTTAATTTTGAGATAAATGTGTATATATCATAATAATGCATGTGTAATATTTTAACATAGATAATAACTATTCATGATAAATGAGTCAATTATTAATCATTCAGTGATTGCATTGCAAGTCTTTTTTTGTAATAAAAAGTCAATAAACTATATTTAGGTTTTATTATTTTTATACAACAAATTATGTTGTACATATTGATTTAGTACGTTATACAAAATCCATACCAATTTGTTATATGGTTGCCAAATAACCTATGCATTTTATGGATTTAGTAAGTTTTTATTTTTATCTTGAATTATTAGTTTATTTAATTAGGTTTTACAAATAAAACTTTCTTCTTATAAAGGTATAATTTATTTTGTTTTATTTAAATTATTTATGTCTCACTATTTTGCTATAAATGTTTATTTTTCAGTTGTTTTACATTTTGTTGCAATTATAAATTTTTTATTTCTAATAATGTCATAAACCTATGACATATTTTTTATTAAATATTGTAATGTAACTTTTCTATTGCTCACAAGTTTATCTTACATATGTTTTAAATATATTTTAATATATATATATATAATACATAAAAACTATATGAGAATTTTAAAGTAAATGTAATGACAAGAAAACCAATCTCATATTAAAGTAGTTGCTTTTACTTGCACAACAACATATAAACTCTTAATCCAATAACTCACATACCACCTTTTATGAGGTTTCCAGTTTTATGACAGTGAAATGCAAACTGTGGCTCTCATTATCCCTGTTGTTCATGATAAGTTTTGAAAGATGTGGCTGGGCCGAGCAGTGAACAAGCTAAAAGCTGATCATTCACGTAGCGTCCCATTAGATGTAGAACAGACAATTTCATGTTTCTGCAGGTTTATCTAATTAAAACAATTTTGATTAATATATTGTAATTATTTTTGTAGAAAGGCTAGACGTAAAGAACGAGAAGGTGCTGACACTACAAACAGCGGTGATTCCAAATTATATTTGGAATCGGCAGTGCTTGAAAGTAAATTATCGGAAATGGATATGAGACTACTAGTTGATTTACCAGCTGGATTAGATTATAATGAATGGCTTGCATCTCATAGTGAGTTGATTTATTCTATTATATTTGATTATATCTAAAAATATTATAATTTTAGCAATGGCCTTGTTTGATCATGTCAATTTAGTTTATGGAACTGTTAGTGAATTTTGTACTATAACCGGCTGTCCAGATATGATTGGTCCAGGTCAAAGGTAATTGTCATTTTATTTTGTAATTATTTTATTGAATATAATTTTTTTAAGGACTTATTTATGGTTTGACGAAAAGGGTAAAAAAACAAGAGTGGCTGCACCACAATATATAGATTATGTAATGACATTTACACAAAAAACAATTAGTGATGAAACTATTTTTCCTACTAAATTCGGTAAGTTGTAAACAATAGTAGTTGGTATGGTATAATCGTATAAAGAATAAAGTTTCTTAAAAATGCATTGATAATTCATTTATGATCAATACAGGGAGTGAGTATGACTTATCTTGTTTTAAACTAAGAATAGCATCTTCTATGTTTACTTGCATGCCTAATGTAAATGTAACGGAAAGAAAAGGCATAAAATACCTACTAATTTTTTGGGTGATGAGTCATTTTCTCCTCTCAGCGAGACTAATTCTATCTGTCTTAATTCTAATTCTATCAATTTTTAATTAATATATAAATGAGCCATCTATAACAACTCAAATTTTCCAGGTAGTGTAGCTATTCATATTTTGTTATTTTGATTAAGCTGTTGCTTAAATAATGAAATTTTACAAGACTTTCACAGGTTGCTTTAGTGGAATTGCACTTGTATAGCTATTTATAGTACAAACACGAGAACGGCCACTTCAAGTGCGAAGTTGTTGCTGAGACACTTTATAGTTCGTACACACTTGTAAAATTTTTCCTTAACAGAACATCGTCGCGTAATATCAACCAACAATGTGTATCAACATGGGACTTTTGCAGCATCCCATTGCTTGTGGTTTTATGCCGACGAATCAAAGAAATCTTGCTCTTTGATGTTGCAGCATTTTATTTCTTGTTGCTGCATTTTGTTGCCGGGCGAGGTTACGTGATGGTGTTCCGTTATGGGAAAATGTTGCGAGTGTGTGTGTACTATTAAGCGTTCTCACACATGTGCTAATCAATTTTGTCTGTTCTGTTCAAATATCAACTGTTTGTTATTAAGGAAATCGTTTTTTATTTTACGATTTCTTTAATCACTTTAAGAAAATCGTGTTTTAAGATGCTGTTTATGTTCTATCACAGAGGTATTAAAAAGACTACTTAATATTCAACTAACGTTTAAAAATTTATAAACACTTTTGGATAAAATAATTGCCCAGTTTTCGTGACCATGGTTAATTGTAGTTATATTTGTAGTTACATATGGTTGTAATGTTAGTATTATATAGTGGTAGCTCACTTAAGGCATTTAAAATTGGCATTTAGTGTGCATTTTTCTAACACATCTACATTGCATACGTATGCATACGAGTTGCTGATGTGAAGGCAGTTTGGTAAAAAAAATGAGTCAAAGAGGAATGGATATATCGGCACGTGACACCATGCAATACTACCATGCATGTGATTAGATCAGTTAAGGTTAGAGTATGTCTCGAAATGTTCTTAACCTGACGTAACCTACGTTGGGAGCAGAGCTATTCTAGCTTGTAAACATGTGAAAACGCAGTAAGTAGTAGCAGCAACTATTGTAACTACCTTACACAGCCCGGTAAAAGTCTGAACTATTGAAAAAAAATTAGGGTCAGGAGGAGATGCCTGTTGTACGATGTATACACTACTCGTTCTGATGCGGTGTGTCAATTGAGAGAACGTAGTTAAGCTATGGTCTATCTACTGCGTTTAAACTGCGCAAATAAGCACAGCGATAAATGAAAGAAGTCGCAACAAATTGTGAGCTTGTCGAGCTTGTATCTAGATAGAACGCAAGTAGAAACAGCGCATTCTAGTTCTACACAGATCAGTGGGCTGAAAGCACCACTATATGCTTGGGTGCATTTGAGAATTCTGAGAGTTGGTATACGCACGTATACTAACCAAATTTATAGGTAACGTGACCACACAATGTATTACTTTTCAAATGGCAGATGACTTGAAATTTGCAACTATAGGTGACAACAAGAATTGTAATGTTACTGCTGCAATAAATGCACTATATATATTTTAAATAAAGTAGATTTATTATGTAAGACAAGTTACTTGCAAACTATATTTGAACAGATATGCGCACGCGCGAGTAAAATCCACTCGGCTTTAGGCTTGGTATGCACTCTCATCGCAACGCTCTGATATTTCGAACACCTCGAGGTGTCACTCTTGGAGTAACACTCTGACTTTTCAAAGAGTGCACATTTTACAAACACTTTGTGTAACTGAATTGACATAAGTTACATAAATGAAATGAAAACTTGCACAAAATGTTTTCCTTCTACTTTAGGCGAGTTTTTGCGACATATTATAGCAAGGTGGTTTCAGTAATTACTGTCGCAACTGTTTTTTGGGAGTTGTGGTTATTGAAAGGAATATGACGTCATTGTTATACTTTTTATTACAAGTTACTTAAAATAATTGCTTGCGACGTATGTTACTCGTGGTAAGTGTATTTAGAGACTGAGGGTATTGAACGGTATAACCACACATAACTACAAGTAACCATAGTATGTCGTGAATATTTGCCCAATATTTTGATTTTTTGCGACATACTTCGATATGGTGGTTACAGTAGTTACTGTTACTACATTTTTGCGAGTTGTGGGTATTGAGGGGAAAAGTTATGACTATAACTGCACGTGATGTAGGTTATGGTCAGTGTATTTAGAGATTGAGGATATTTAACTGATCTAACCATATGTAACTGTGGTGTTAATATTACATGTTGTGCTACAAATACATCTTAAATTAGCATTTACTACGCATTATGTCATCTTATATGCGAAGCATAGGAAATTGGTATTTTCCACGCATACGATTCGCATTTCCCCTTCCCAAGCACACGTGACTGTCAGCTTCAGAAAAAGTTAGACAACGAGGGATGATATATCGGAGGGTCATCATGCTTATAATAATACCCATAATACTAACTGTAATATTAACACCGCACATGTAACTACTACTAAGTAATCATGTTTACATAGTTGTGTGTTTGTGTATTCACGGACAAACGGAGATTTTACTACTACAGTTTGTGGCGGATTTACACATTTTTCGTGAGCAGGCTATTCAAATTTTGCCTCTACTACTGACCTGTACAAGTGTCAGTTTATTAAATTATTTTTACAATTCAACTATTTATTTAAGATTGAAATTTAGAAATCGTTTTTGAGTATATTTCTGAACTAATATAAGCTAAATCATGTACTAATAAGGTGGAGTAAGGTATGCTTCAATACTACTTACACAATAATATATGTACATTCGGGAGACGCAATTTTTATATATAATTTTTTAGGTGGCTATATCTGAAAGACAATATTTTTGGCCTACTTGAATTCAGGAAGTTGGCGTTTGTAATTACTGTAATTGAAAGTAACAGTTTCCTGCTGTAATAAACTTTCTGGCTGCATATAGGGTTTGACATCATAAAATTGGTACATTCGCTATAGCTGCAGAATACATATAAATAAATTAAATGTTAATCTGTAGCAGCCTAAAAAATGTTGTGTTTACCATGGTCGAAATACTATTTGATGTCCTCGCCTGATGCTCGCCTCGCTCGCTCTTTTCGTAACTCTCGTCCAGCAAAGTAGCACTTTCTGGTTCTGATAAACAAATATCTATTATTACTCTTACTTACGGTTTAAATCAAGCTATTCAATTATCTGATAACAATCTGGGTAATGATAACAATGAAATGAAGTTCTGAAAATTTTATATTTTCTTTTGCACGATTTTCTATTTGCAAAACTATCAATTAAACCGCCGAGTATCGTATGGAATCTTGTTTATTAGTTTTGACTCAATGCACAAAACAGCTAATGCATTTAGCTTTTCTTTGTTTAGGGTAGATGTTAGATAATTTTTCACCTGTTTTAAGCAAGAAAACCTCTGTTTTTGCAACGACAATGATCCAAAATCTAGTTTTACCAAAATTACCTTCCAGAAGAAAGGGGCAGGTGGGGGGTGGGATGTATGCATTCTTGAATAAATCAGTCTCTAAATCGTTAGGATACATTTCTTCGAAGAAAAGAGTTTTTTCCGTAAGGTATACCTACACAGCACAACCCCGCTTCAGCTCTGGCACACAGCGTTGTGCTCGCACATTAATTTCTTCCAGACACAGTTAGTGAACGATGTCACTTGTTCCTACGCTACAACCAAACACAACTACACAAATTGTAGAAAAATCTATGTGGTGAAACATAACATATTACATGTTGAATTGTTTGTGTGGACTTATGACTTATGAATTTTTTTAATTGCTGAATGCATAAAAAAATTGTTCCCAAAATTGCCGTCCCAAAAATCTGCTGCCCCAAGCGCCAGTCCACACAGATTGAGGGTAAATCTGCCACTGACTGCAGCATAGTATGTACAGCATTACTGAAATAAATTTGAAAAGATTTTTAAGTGGATGTGATGTGGGAGTGGTGCAAGAATATGTACACCAATTAGGTGTTACTGTATATTTCTAGACACAATATTATGACTGATTATGTTATCATTACATGATTGAGTGCAAAAACCTAACATTCTGAGTTTTGTCAGGTTTTTTATGTATATATTTCGATTTTTATTTATATACAGTGTGTCTCAGGACAGATGTAACAAGAGATATAAGAACATAAAATATTTGAATTTTGGAATGTCATTTGGGGATCTAGCTCAGCTTGATGTAATACTAAGGTATACCAAAATGAGTTGATTTGGTCTTAAACAAGGTGTTTTTAAGCAATGTTTTAAAATTTATCAAGAATAAAGTAAATATATTGTTTGATATACGAAAAAGAAAACTACTAATACAATTTGTTTCGAATGCAATTTTATAACTTCATACCAAATATGGAATAAAAAAACAATTGAACTAAAGAGTATTGAAATTGATACATGTATCATGCGGCGCATGTTTGACAACTCTTGTTTATAGGGTAGTTGAAAACGAAAGCTATAAGTGTTTTGGAATTGCTATTGTCATTACTGGATTGATCGGTGAAACGGAGTACATGTACCTATGATAGTGTTGTGCTATCAAAATCTAACGAACTTTATGAAGTGTTTTTGTTAGCGATTATTATAAAGCTGTCAACCACCATATATGCTTGTAAGCATTTGATCTCGCACGCTTACAATATCTTATTTTAGTTACTGAAAAGCTTTACATAAAATAACAAAATGCTCTATCTGGGTAGTTTGTCACTAATAAACCATTGGTCCCATAAAACTGCTGCAAGATAATAATAGTACATTATGTGGTAGCAAAAGTGAAGCTTTTTGTGTTGAGGTTGGTAGACTGAGTTTTAATCGGAATTAATTTTAAATAATTTTCTTAATTTTTTTTTGTGTTGTTTATTTGAAAATTTTTTTAATTAATTGCGGATGACGTTGTAATCAACGAATTTTATTTCTTTTGATTTCTTAAAATAAAATAAAATGTCAAATAACTATTTTCATGCAAAGTTAATTATTCTCAACAAAAGCAGATGTTTATTTGCATATTTAGTCAATTAATAAATATATTTTATTTGCAGCTAATGAATTCCCATCATCGTTCGAATCGATCGTGAGGAAGATTGTGCGGTTGCTGTTTCACGTCGTCGCACATTTATATGCGGCACATTTTAAAGAAGTCGTACTCTTAGGCTTACATGCACATTTAAACCTTACATTTGCACATTTAACAGCTTTACATCATCGCTTTTCACTCATAGAACCTAAGGAAACTGAAGTGTTGAGAGACTTGGAGGTAGCATTAAGATTAACGGAAGACAGCAGTCAAGAGACTGCTGCTTCAACTGAAACAGAGTCAATAGATAATGCAGATGCGGATAGTAAGTTGCATAATACAGACAATATAGCCGGTAAGTTCAAGTTGTAACGATGAGAATCTCTAGAAAATATCTGCGTATAGATAGAATTTTCAAAATTATCCAATTGATTTCAGAAGATATTTAAGTTTTAATTGATTTTAATAATTTTTAGGTACTGATTCAAAATCGTAGTGGCTTGAATGATTAAAGCCTGAAAGGACATACTGCAAAAATATAAAATTAGGCTAAAAACAATTAGCAATTTTAAACCATTAGAGCATGTGATTTTCCAAGACATATTAGTGACTTCTATATTATTTTTTAGTGCTAACTATTTTATTTATTGTTTTATCTTTTTATTTATATGATAAATTTATAAATAAAATATTTTTTAATTAGAAAGAGAGCAAGAGAGTAGGTATTGAAAATATTTTTGAGGGAAGTTATCTTTTAGAATAGAAACTCCAAAAAGTAAAAAAAGCAAAAGAAAATCAGTAGGGCACGTGAAATTTTGTGAAATCACCCTCCATCATCAGTCCTTTGTATATAGTTCTAGAGGGGAGAATTTTAAGAAATGAGGTTGTATATTGTACAGATAAAATGTGTACTTACACTAAGAGCACCGGTAAACTGAAATTCCTTAGCATTTTATTTTATTTTTACTTTTTTCCTATCCTTTATTTTTGTACAAATTTCATCCTATATGTGTTATATAAAAAGAAAAAAAATGTGAATAGTTTTAAATGTATAGAATGACCTATAAATATTATAAGGATCTTTGCACATATTTTGCTTTATTTAAATATGTGATTTAAGATGCCTCTTATATTATTATTAATTTTCCTGTACAGTGTTGAATTGTACCTTGATGAATGAGAGTATATATTATTAAAAATACTATGAAATGTAAAATGGACTTTTAGTTTGTTATTTAAATAGAAATGTAAACTATTAGTAATAGTATTGTTGAAGAATTAATAAAACACATAATGTTACTTATTTCATTTGTTTCTTTTAATTACGATACTATTTCGGAATGAATACATAAAAAATGCTGGCCCGACAATAGAAATCCCGAATATCGACGATCACGATTCACGATTTTGTCTGACAATTGCGATATAACACTACCGACCGACCTTTTGTACTATTTTACTAGAGTGTATTTATATTTGTTATATACATAATTTAGATACTCCTAGCCTAGCTATGTTTGGCGAAAATTAGTTCATTATGCATAATTTGTGGACAAGTGATGAGGCATACTTAAATTTTCCTGGGTAAGCCAATAAACAGACAGAATTGTTAATATAGTTGCGTCCGTGGTTAATGACCTT
>JARJEC010080700.1:0-11917 GCA_030264575.1 Tachinus sp. AB-2021 | reverse complement strand
TAATTATATATATATATATATATATATATATATAATTATTAAAACTAATCGTGGTGTGTCAATCATATTATCGCCAACACATATTGGTGCATTACAGGTAACCCATCCATACACCATTGAGCTTGACAACCCGATGTACTCCTTGCAACGAAGGAAAATACACCGTTGGACCAAGAAATTATAAACATTTTATGATTTTTACATTAATTTCATTGATTTTATTTTGTTTTAGTTGACAAATTTTTGGAGCGTAACAACTGTGTGTTCCGATTAAAAAAACAAAATTGATGTTATTCGGTTAAATCGGAAATAATATTTTAAAAATATTTATCGGTACAATAGGGTCTTGTGACAGTCCCATTAAAATGTCCTTAAAAAATATTTATAAATTTAAAAGATAAAAGAGCGTAATTGATTGATTCTGTTGTCACTAGGTAAACCAGCGAGTAACTAACAAATTTATATAGTACAAACAAAAAATAAAATACAATGCCGATACATACAGAAGGTCCTCTTTCACCAGGGGGTCCAACTATGCCATCTTTGCCGTTAACTCCAGAAGCTCCAATTATTCCTGGAAAACCTCTAGGTCCTTCATTTCCCAAAGAACCACGTTCTCCTTGTGGACCGGTAGAACCAGGTTGACCAGTATCTCCTTTAGGACCTGGAATACCATCATATCCACGTCTTCCTCGTGATCCTCGGTACCCGCGGGGTCCAATTTCTCCACGTTCTCCAGGAATACCATTGTGGCCCTATTTATTTTTAAATAATTAAAATTGTTAAAGATATCTATTTAATACTTACTCGATCGCCTTTTTCTCCATACGGTCCTTGTTTTCCATTAGAGCCCTTATCACCTTTGTCGCCAGTATTACCAAGATATCCTGCAAATCCTTGTATACCTACTTTTCCTTTTTCACCAGCTGAACCACCTGGACCAGTTTCTCCTCTAGGTCCATCAACACCCTATAATGTTAAGATTAAAGTACATTTTATTAAATCATATACATTTTTACTTTTGGTCCTTCGGGGCCTTCTAATCCTTGCACGCCTGGTAACCCAGGTGGGCCTGCATCACCTTTATTGCCAATGTCACCTTTTTCTCCATCTAATCCTCTATCGCCTTTTATACCTTTTTCTCCTACAGGTCCTCTTTTACCTTCATCACCTTTTGCTCCTCTCGCACCAGGAAATCCAATCGTGCCTTGAGGACCTGTAGAACCTTGATCACCTTTAAAACCCGGAAGTCCAGGGGCTCCATTTTGTCCTGGAGGCCCATCAGAACCACTTAAACCCGGAACGCCAGGTTTTCCTTGTGGGCCCTATAATATAATAATAATAATATTTTCATTTCACATTTGAAAGTGCTTACCATAATTCCAGTAGGACCTAACATTCCTTGTGGTCCAGGTGGACCTATAGGCCCTGGCGATCCAGATTGTCCTGGTATGCCAGGTTGACCTGGTGGACCCGAATTACCCTTAATTCCTTGAGACCCTTCATTTCCTGGAATACCTGGATTTCCTTGCAAACCTGGTAAACCTCTTGGTCCCATAAAACCCCTCGGGCCCTAAGTATTTAAGTAATAAATGTTGACAAAGTTTATAATAAAATTGTAACGGAAAAAGCTAAAACTTATGCATATTTTTTTAATGTGACAAAATTAAATTTCATTAGAAACATACGTCGATCCAGACGTTGGAGCAATAAATCATTCTCAACTATAGCCGAGATTACTATACTAACAATTTCTCCTGTCAATCCAGGCAAACCTGGTGGACCTTCATCTCCCTGTTGTCCTTCATGTCCTGGCAATCCTTGTTCACCAGAAATTCCAGTATTACCACGTTCACCTTTATCACCGGGTAATCCAGGCAACCCAATTAAACCTTGTTCGCCTTTTACGCCTGGAGCACCAGAAATACCCCTTTCACCGTCACGGCCAGGTCTACCTCTACGACCTTCTCTGCCAGAATTACCAACTGATCCTCTTAAACCTCGAGGACCCTAATAACAATATTATTAAAAATAAATTTTAATATATCAATTATTACCGGTTCTCCAATTTCTCCTGGTTCTCCTTTCATACCTTCTGCCCCAGGTGGACCTTCCGGACCAGGTATGCCTGTAAGTCCCATGGGACCTTCAATTCCGCGCATTGCCATCTTTAATAAAGAAGTAACAAACTATACTACTAATATTAATATCATTTTAAATATTTTTTTACCATGTGTTGCGATAACATTTGTCTAAATGATTCTGCTTGAGTATCTGGGCCTTTTTCATTTGATCGAGCATTTAACTAAAATAAGTTTTTTAATTTTTTTTTTTTTAATAATTTGTTTAGTGCTTACTGGTATCATGAAGACATGGCCCGGTGGCCCTGAGACACCATCAGTGCCAGATAAGCCATCACGGCCGCTTTCACCTTTTGGACCTTGATTTCCAGGTATGCCAGGAGGTCCGAGATATCCTTGAGGTCCGGCCGGTCCTCTATATATGTTGTAATTATACAATGCATCGTAAACTGATTCATCAGTCTAAATAAACAGAATCTTATATTATATAAACTATTCGTAATAATCTACTTACAGGATTTTCATTTTCATCATATGTACTATTATCATAATTTACATTGACTTCTTCTCCTTCAACAGTTTCATTAAATACTGTTATTGTTGGTTCAATGTCAACATTTGTAGATGAAGCATTGCTGATTTCACGATTATTTTCTGTAAAATTGAAGATGCAAATATTTGTAGTATGACAATTTTATCCTTTTAGATTCTGTTATTATTATTATTATTATTATATTTATAACTATATATTCTAAATAATAAAAATGTGACAAATCTATAAAATTCATATCAATTACATCTAAATATCTTTTTTCTACGGTTAATTAATTTGTTATTATTAATTAAAAATACCTAAATTTGATCTTCTATTGTCTACAGTGTTGTAATTTATATTAAAGTGATTATTTTGATTAGTTGAAGACTCTAAATCATTTTCCACGCTAGTCGATATTCTAGACACTTGTATGGAGTCACTTCCTCTTGATATACCAAAATTATGATTATTACTTGAAGTTCCACTACTAACAAATCCAGTTCTTCTGTTTTCATAACCATCTCTATTCTGGTTACTGCTATTGTTAGAAGTCATAAAACTACCTAAAATAGATATTGTACAACAGTTAAATAAATGATTTTTTAAATAAAACTAAACCTGAATTAGTTAATGCATAGAAACTATCGCCAGTTCTTGAGCTATTAAAATTGCTACTACCACCATTATTGTTATTAGTAGCAATACTAGCCAAATCGATAGAATATCCTGATAAAATAGTATTACAATTTAACGCATGTTTACTGCATAATTCGTACGATTCGTCCGGTGTCGATGCAATTTTTAATAATTGTATGTCACCCTAAGAAACATTAAATTAATTTGTTTAGTATAAATATCTTAAATATCGTACATTATAATATCCTTGATCTTCGAGATCATATCCAATTGTTGTAATACCAGACGTACTCAGTCTTTGGGAAGATCTTTTTAACTCCTTTGTAACAGTCTGATTGCAGTCAAGTATAAGTGTAATAGAATTACCTTTCACACTAAATGCCAACCGATGCCAACTATAAACATAAACATAATTAAAATTGTAACTAAAAATATAGTGCACGGATCGTACAAGCCATCATCAATTGTAACATCAAATGGTATTAATATATCTGAATCTTCATCTTCTACATTTTCGTAGTAAAAATAAATATTTCTTCCTATAGTAACTTGTAGTTGCTCATCTCCTTCATCGTTATATATTCTTAATATAGTTGATGTAATTCCTGTAATTAATTATTATTAAATATTTTTTTAATTTTAATATTTTAATAATTAATTACCTAATTTAGGTCTAGCAACAATTAAAATAGAAAAATCTTGAGGAAAGTCATTAGGAAAAAATGAGCTTGTACTTAGCATCACTTGAGCATGTTCATCGAATCTATATCCCCAATCGGAACGAGTAATGTTTTTCTTGTGATCGTTATCATTTAAACATCTGCCTAATATTTTTGTTATGCCAAAAGGTTCATTAAACAAATCTGCTTCTTCGATTAGGTCAACGATTCCTACATCATCTACAAATAATTTTATTAAATTTATTTAATGTGTTTTTAATTTAACGTACCAGTTGAAATATATTTTAAATTGACTATTTGTATAAATATTATTAACCATGTAAATCCTGGTTTAGTGCGACGGATCCGTATAGACATCTCTTATTAAGAATCATTAATAATAGTTCTGGAAAAATAAAGTGTTCAAATTATATGTATGTATTAAATAAATGGTTGCAATTAATTCTAAAACATCAAATCAATTTTTTATAATTATTGCATTTGTATTTTTTAAATAAATTTCTATTTCTGTTGGCTGCAATTTCATGTAACTGGCTATAGGTCACGTAAGTTATTTAACCAATAGAAATCATCATTTAGGAATTATGAAAGTAGTATAGGCGATGTTTCGATATTCCATTGCTTTTAAATAACTAACGTAAGCTTAACAGTCAAATAAATTTGAATATGTTTACAGTTTGCATGTAATTATATACAATAATTGTACCATAAATAATAATTATTATAATAAATAAATTGTTCCTTATTTAATATTTCTTCTATTGACAATATAAGTCGCATTTCTTTAAAAAACACCACTCGCCGCACGCGGTTCGGACTGTTGCTAACAAATACGACTGATATTGTCAAACTCGCGCCATCATGTTGTCGCTAATTTCAAATGCACTTATACTATTACTGTTGAAAACTATTTAACTTCATAACATTCCATTTAATAATAATTGTGTTAGGAATAATATGTGGCACAAAACACTTGTCTTATGAATGGGGCAATGTACATCATTATTTTTTTCGCGAAGAAATTTAATTGAAATCTTCATCTTTATTCTTAATTCTTGACGTAATACATGCAAGAATGTATGTATTAATGAATATATAGTAAACTTTTTTCACACAAATTATATTACATAGTTTATTTGATTAAATTGTTATTATTATTATTATTATCATTACAAATGCATATAATAAAAATTAGTTTTAATTAAGAAAATGTGTATAACCCTACTGGTTTACTTAAATATTGAATGGGCAACCAAAATTATGTGAAGATTAAGATTATTAATTAATGAATTATTGCTTTTGTAATATTAGTTTATAGATCATCAACAATTATATAGTGAACAAGCAAAATTTATATTTTATAATACATTATTTTAATAATAGATTTTGAGCATTAATTGGCGGACAAACGCCAAGTAACATTATAGATCGTGTCGAAAGAAAACAAAAATTTTAATTTTAAAATGCCGAGAAACTCTTTGTTTGGACTCACGAGGTTCTCAAGTTTTCAATTTTGTCAGTACAAATATTGTTTTATTTACATAATGTATTTGTCAATTTTTTAAAATTGTTTAGTATAATAAAAGTTACGAGGTTTAATAATAATAATAATAATTTTTTTTTAAATAATAAACATACAATAACAAAGATATATTATCAAAATAAATATATACAACAATAATATAACATAATAAGTAATCGTCTGAAACTACGGCACCAAGCCTTAGGGTAGGCTCACAGTAGTTTCTTACTATCAGCGCCGACAAGCAAGATTCTTACAAATAGAGTGGTCATAAACTGTATATATCTTAAGAGGCAAAACATTGCGTAGCGCATGTAAGAAAGTTTATTTTCAACGATAACTGACAAAAGCGACAATCTACTATAAGCTTTATTAAATTTTACTATATATTTAAAAGCACCCAAACGTAGAGCAAAGTTGTCTCAACTTACGAATCGCAGCAACAATGTTCAAAACATTTTCATCTGCTTCTCGATTGAGAGGTTTTGGATATACGAAATACAATCATATTGAATTATGCCGCAAATTAAAGGAACTGATAATAAAAATATTAATATCTTTATAAATCAAATAAAGGTGTTGTCTGTACATTGCTTAAAATCGCCCCGTTTTATGATATTTTTTGTTTTATACATTGTTGACACCTATTTTCTGTCTATCTGTCTACTTGTCCTGAATATTTTGTAGGAAGTTAGAGCTCTGAAATTTTTACAGTACTTATAACTCACCTTGATTTGAAATTTAGTTTATAAATTATAACGGTAGGAGATTTAGATGCAAAGTTCTGAAGGTTTGAGTAGTTTTAAAGAACAAGTAATATCAATTTTGTTCAACATGGCGGTTGTGAATTAAAAAATTATTATTTTTTATTAAATCAATCACTATTTTATAATCATTTGATGTTAAGTTGTATTTTGTTAGATAAATTTAATTATAGTAAAGATAGTTTTTCCATTAAATATCTGCAACTGCCCATGAATGGGCATAGTTCATCTGTTATACATTATATGCAGCTATAGCAAAACTTATTTTAGCGCCGTTCATAACATAATCAGTCGCGTGCACATTTTGTGTTCGAATGGTTTGTGGTTCAAATAATTTCTAAAATCTTTTTTAAATTACGTAAATAAAATAAAGGTACGTTGCTTAAAATTACCCCGTTTATGATAATTTTCCGTTTTATACATTCTAGATACCAAATTCACCTTTACAAATATTTCTGTCCATCTGTCTATCTGTCTGTCTATACAGGGTGTTGTGTTTCCTAACTGAAGAGTTGACAAAAAACAAAATTTTAGAAGAAATAAAAAGTTTTCTAAACAATGTGTATTTATCGATTATCTCGGAAGCGAAGAAAGTTATTTAGATTTTCTGTTTAAAACTAAAAAGCATACCTGAAATTTTATTTTTGTAACGTAACACTGTTTGCAATAACGTATTTACTTATATTGTAAACTGTGTGTAATTAATTACTTGCTAATATAGGAGTAGAAAAAATTATAATACAAGTCGTCTAAAAATATGATTATTTTGCAAACAATTTTTAAGGAAATTAAAACAAAATATTCATTTAAAAATTTTTAATTAGTAAACAGCTCCTTCTAAAAACTTTATTATTTAACTAGTTATCACTAGTTTATTATTTAATGTTGTTCTAAATTTTAAACTATAAAATTTTGTTAGAATAATTTTATATATTTATTAATATAACATAACCAAAAAAAAATTTAATAAAATTTAAAATAAGTACAAATATAGGCATACAAACTTCAAAAGAGCATAACAATAAAAAAAATTAAATATAAATTATTGTAGCTATATTAAAATTGATTATAATTGATAAAATGTGTTATATTATCCGAAGTTTGCATGATTATATTTAATATTTTAATTAAATTGACAATTTTAATTAACTGCAATGAAAATGAAAACGATGCTGAAGTAATTTTTAGCCATACTCGACAAATTTTACTCATAACTATTTTTACAACTTACTACTTTTACAATTTGTGTAGTAGTAGCACATGCTACAAATTGATTTATAAGACACATGTTTAATGCAGAATCCACTTGACATGGGACGTAATAACCAGAATTCAATCCAATAAACCTCAATTAAGTAAAATCTTGGTCAGTGCGTTAATTTATATAATTCTCAATTTTAATTGGTATAATGGTGTAGCTAAATTAATTGTAATTTTAACTAATAGCCCTCTCACAATTATTAATGTAGTATAAAAAACGCAATTATTTGTAAATATTTTTTGTATGCAAAATATATCAATTATCAAAAATAAATTAATCAGGTACTTACATTGCATAATAGTACACCAACGCTACACTAGAAAATCTTTTATTTATTAAATCTTTATTTATAATTAATTAATCACAGATTGTAAGTTGTACTTACAATCACCCATAAAAATATAATTGCAAAAAAAAAATTTACATCACAAATAGTTAGTATCAGATCAGATGATATGACTAGTGTGACGTTACTGAAGAAAATGAGTTAAGCTTGACATGTTGTAGATTTAGGGTACGTATTTGTCATCGTTAAGCGACATGCTTATAATTGTATATTAATGTGTCCACCATGTGTTTCTGTGGTTGATTATAAGAGCATGTACTATTTACAGATGGAAATTAATTTTACTTGCTCCCGAATCATGTTTATGTGGCAATTGAATTGAGAATACGTTATCGGCTGTCCTCTTTGATTTCTTCATTCAAAATATTTTTTGCTGATTGCAAATACTATTTGATGCTATTTTTAATTATTATGATTTATTATATTTTGGATTTTGTAATAACTTTTTATAGAAATATGTTTTAATATAAATATTTAGTCAATTAGGGACAAGAATGTGATATGTACAATTTTGATTTGAAATAATTGAACAAACACTTAATAAAATTCAAATATTGTTTGATAAAAATAGTTATTTTTGTATTAAGTGTCCAAACTGAGTTATTTTTTATTTCGCGTGAGAATGTTAATTTTGGTCGAGACCCTCTGGCCAAGAAAACAAATGAGGAGTGACTATTCAAAATGTGATATTTCCACAAAAGTTGGTTTTGAGCAAAACACTGAAATGTGATTTCTGATTGGTTATTTTTTGTCATCTATGGGTGTTTTGTCATCTATAGATAAAATTTTAGCAACTATTTTTTGGGACCGGTAAATTCGATTTAATATATTCTCATACACAACTTTAGTTTAACATATTTACGAGTAGACGTCGCGCTGTTAATTTGTGTATTTTACATCGAGGCCAGACCAGATACGTTCTACCGACGTTAACAGAACATTTTTTCGGCACCGCTGCAGTAACTAATTCTATAAATCCTACAAATCTTTAACAAAGGAATACATAAACATCACCGATTATACACTAATAGCGTTGTTAATTGCAGCGTTTTGCAGTATCCAATGACATGCAATAGTTTTGTGTTTGATTTATAAAATATTTTTAATTTTTCTTAGTGCTCGCGTGTTTGATATCGCACTAAAGTAGCACAAATATTTTATTTATCAGCGTGATGTTTATGTAATAGTTCGTGAAAACAAAAATGTTTTTTTATAAAATTTATTTAACACTCAAACAATATATTAAGTACCACCCAGACCCAGATAATTCCTTTTGCATAATTTTTATTACCGTTTTTACAACCAAAAAAAGGTTTTTTTTTAGCGTTGTTTCTTTAATTATCCAGCTGTTTAGATATTTATACAAACTCATATAAACACCATCTGCGCGGTCAAATTCCAGCTAAGGAACACCTGGAGCAACATCTTTGGAGTAACAGTTGGCGGTCAAAATATTTTTTTATAAAATGCATTTAACACGAAAACAATATATTAATTACTACCAAGACCTGAATAATTCCTTTTGCATCATTTTTTATTTCAGTTTTTATATAAAAAATTTTTTTTCTTTGTTCATGGATGCGTTATTTATTAAAGGAATTCTTTAAATTTTGTTTTAGTTTGATTCAGACACCCTATTCTAACTTTATAAACACCTGAAGTAAAATATTGTTTCTGCAACACCTCTTTATGCAATACATGAAGAATTATTGTTTTGTTTTTGCAATTAAGGCGATCTAGCTGTATAGATGCTTATGCAAATATTAAAATTGATATAAATTTCATGTTAAATTTCCACTTGGGGTAACCCTGAAGCAGCATCTTCAGCAAAAAAAAATTTCAAATAAAATTTGTTACATTTTATAAATAATATCCTTTGGTCTGTCTATTTGTTTTAAATCTGCAACTTTTTTTAGATAATTAATTTTAATTAATTAGTACTAAATTAATATTAATAGTGAAATTAATATAATAATTTCAACTCATACATCGTTAGATAGCGTTTTTGATTCTCTTTCAATTGCCGCTTCGTTCAGCTTAACAGAGATAATCAATATTAACGGAGATAATCAATATTAACAGAGATAATCAATATTAACAGAAAAATCTTCAATGGGCCACTTCACCGAAGATAAAGACGGTCAGAAAAACTTTATTAACAAATGTTGTTAAGTGCAATGACTTTGATCAGATAGCAGGGTTAGAGGGTTACGGTTATTTCTCTCAAATATTTTTAAATTAATCCCAATTAATTAGTGTTAATTAAGGTTAATTAAAAATTATTTTTTTATAAAAAGTTATGCAAATATATTACCTTTACGCTTGTACTTGTTTTGATTTTCTAAAATAACTAAGAAAGTTTTTACCATAAAACCAATTTTATTCGTTATTGCTAACATTGCATTGGTCTATACATTCAACATTGCACAAATTAAAATGCTAAAAATAAAATATGTGCATAAAATCACATGTAAAATGTCATATCTAATAGTTTACTGATATTAGATAAAAAGAATTATTACTGCAAAATTAATTTAGCAAAGCATAGTTAAAAAATTAGAAACATCCGTCATAGCAAATTCAAATAATATTTATTATAGCTTGTCAATATGAATTAAATAATAAATAATCGGTTTAAATAGAAAAATTATATTCTTATATCTAACCAATTATAGTTAATATAAATTTAATAATAAATAATTGATTTAATTAGAAAAATTTTATTCTCATCCCAAATATAATCTCGTCGTTCGTTTATTAATATTTTTTTATAAATAAAACTCATTATAATACAACTTGTGCTGCATACTGGTTATATTTTCATCGTATGGTATTAGAATTCGCGTCATTTATAAAAAATTACCAATAACTAGAAACGACTTGTTATATATAAAAAAATAATTTTGAAAATACAACATCTATAATCTTACAAAATAGTTTTATATGTACTGTATCTGTAAACAATAAGTTTTTTACTTTTAATATTATTCAAATTAAATAGTGTTAAAAAGTATTAAATTTCAAAATACAACATTTACAATTTTAGAAAATATTTTGACATGTGTTAACTTAATGATGTGAAAATTTCATATTTTTGATAATTGATAATTGCTTTTAGTATAATGAATTTTAAATTCTGTTAAAAGTTTTACTAAATTAAATCAATGTTCATGACTTTGGTAAATATACAGTTAAATTTTTATTTGTTTAAAGAACTCTTTACAAATAAAGTGCAATTATTTTGTAAAATTGCAGATGTTCTATTTGATAATTTAATATTTTTTAATATCATCTAAAATGGATAATATTATAAGCTGGGGAAAAGAGTGGAATTTATAAAAAGCTAAATATTTAATTAAATGCTTAATTAATTTAAATAATTCCCTACTTTTAAATATTTGAAGTTTAAATTTACACGTATTGTTATAATTAAAATTATTGTAAATCATTTACTTTTAATGTAATTTATTTTGTTTTTTAAATTGTGTTTGAGAATGTCCGAATATGGTGGATTCAACCATATTTATTCTGAAAATTATAAAAATAAAACTCTTAAAAAATGTTAATGGCCGTTGATAATGACACATAGATGTCGAAATATATATGGTTTGTGAATAAGATAAGTTGAGTAAAATACTTTTCTTATTATATTTGTGGAGTTTTAATTTTATATTTTTCAGAATGAATTCTACATACATGGCAAATACATTAAATATTCTGAAACAATTTTTTTTAATTTATATTGATATAATATAAAATTGGAAATATACAATAACATTTAAATTAGTGGACTAAAATGCATAATTAACATTTATTGTAATTAATGCTTGCATTTTATATTGGCAAATAAATTAATAATTTTAAAAATTATCCTTCTTATATGTGATGGTTAAGCATGTACTAATTTTAAATTAATTTTAAACTTAAAAAAAATAACAACAGTAAATATCAAATACAACGATACCGATATGGTTAGGAGGGTCTTCATTTCTGTTGTTCGTAGCCGCCCTTTCGCCTTCTTTGTGTCTGCTCTGGTCTCGACTGCATACGTCATAATTGGCCTAACACAGGTTTTATATATGCGCACTTTAC